>NNCF01126794.1:1172474-1196759 GCA_002313205.1 Laupala kohalensis
TTCGACTCTGTTTTCCTCCCGCTTCTTGTAAATATTTGTAGGAAATATTCTTGTTTTGTTTTTAATATTTTGTTGAAATATTTGGTTAGGTAGTGTTTATGAAAATTACTTATTTAGTCTTAAAAATCATGTTAAATGTGAATGTATATCAGGTTCTTAAAGTCAACATCCTTACGACAATGAGGTACAATACAGGGAATACAAACTTTTCTACCTTATCTCCGTATATTACCTCAAGAAATATAACAACCCGTTAATAGCTTTATTACGATCATAATGCAAGTTAAATTTGTATGACAATACCTATTCAAGTACCTACGCCCTACACTGAAATTAGTTGTGTAATACCTTAAATGAAGACTGACTTGACTATAGAAAATTAATTACAAGTACGTCAATTTTCAATTATTAAGTAATACCTTTAAAATTCCTTCCGCATATGTAGCAATATTTTCTCTACCGACTAACTTCCCTTGCGACCCGTATTCAGGTAGTGCAAGCGTAAGTAGAGTTAAATTCGCAAAATATCTGAAACTGTCATAAATAAACAGAATTACACTTATTTATTTTGATTTCAACTAAAAATACATCTTCCACCGATCATTGAAATGAAATAATTGCAACTATTGTTGATACATTACATCTTTCGGAGAACATATTTTCAAAAATACAGTGATTTCTAAATAACGAACACAACAGAATTTTAGTTTACTTTTAAGAAAACTTACTGTAGTATTTTTACATCACTTTTATCTATTTGCTACCGGAAATTTCATGTAGATATTTTACTTTTCCCGAGGTGTGATGTCTAAATCATGAAACAGGCCGCTTTCATGCTTTTACGTGCTCTTGTGTATTCCCAACGAGTCAAACGTGTTTATACTATAGTATTGACTGATAGATATAATAAAGAAAAAAAACATTATTTTATTTGCGTTATAAAACCATCAGAATAAAAAGGAGGACAACAATAATAGTGAGTTGACCAGCTTTGAGCGCTAGCCCCACCTTAAGATACGAAAATTATTTGTTGTGGAGATTATCGTGCATCGCGACTAGGAAGACGAGAGGAATAACCGCAAAAAGAAAGTAGATGGCGGAAGAGCAAACGAAGGAAGTTAGTAGCGTGGCGAGTGGCGACTGGCGAAGCGTCATCGTAGCGGAGCGGAGCTGGGGCGTCGCTCGCGGAAGCAACGCGTTCGCGGCACGCGACGGACAGTGGTAGATCCAAGATAATTCACCGAGGTAATCGAAAATAGTGTTCATCATAAATTAAAGGAAATTAATAATTTGTTATTGGAATAATGATGCTTAATTAGCACAATACGTTAATGATGGAAATGCTTCACTTGCGTTCTTATAAATGTGTAAAAATAACTTTGTACGATTCATGAATGATAGGAAAAAATTATTGATTACGACATATCGACCCTTAATTCGAAGAGTTTTTCATCGAAAACTACAGTTTTTGGGTGTTTCAGAATTATCTTTCTCTGCCCGCGCATTTAGTAAAACATTATATACCTTATTTATTCGATATCCAACACTATATTTCAATCTTACCACTTTCTACCTCGCCTTTAATACCACTGAATTAGTATAATTTCATACATGTTGTAGTTTTAGAGGGATCTCCGACACGTTTTCGATTTCATGTGAAGTACCGTTGATATTATATTGACTAAATCTGATAGGTTTGTTAGCAGGAACGCCCAACATAAAATTTGTCTAAAAACGCGAATTATTTAAAAAAACAACATAATTTTAAGTTTAAAAAAATGAAAACTGCAATTTAAGTTAATACGTTATTTCTGTATAGGAATGTCTTAAATTGCAGTTTTAAGAAGTTATTTTTAAAAACAGTTCCGGTGGAGGGACCTGCATACCCTGGTATTTATCTTTATGGGTCCCTCCCAAAATCAAATTCAAGAGCCGGCCCTGGCGACGGAAAGAAAGACGCTGCATTATCCCCTTCGCCAAATGTGACGAGCTGCAGCACACTCCACCTAATTATCACACCCAAACTGATTACCTCATTCTTCTCACAAAAATGCGTTACGTTCTTGAGTAAATGCATTTACATGAATAAATTATTGTAAAATAACATTATTAGTCATTTGTATTCCTCTTTACGTTAGCTCATTTTAGTGGGGTGGTTAGTGGAGGAGCGTGAGACCAGGGCGACGGTAGCTCCACCACCTCTTCTTGGGAGAAAATAATTATACATTTATTTCATTTTGTTTTGCTTTTTTAATAAAGAATTATATAAAAATGTATACACGTTCTGCTGTCTTGTCATCTAATTAGCTTCCCTTCCTTTTATTTTCATTATTTTGAAAAAAAAATCCATGCGTCGCAGTTAACCAAATCTTACACCGCTACAGCACGTTGTGTAGATGTTACTGGCAATGTGGGAAATTCTGGCACTGAGAACGTTCAAATTTCTTTACATTTCTCGTGAGATCATTCCTATCCAAATTTGTCTAAAACGGAGAAATTGCTCTACCCAAACGGCACGGTGTTGGATTTATGATGAATTTATTATAATTTAATCGTACGATCATTGTATTTTCGCCTAGAATTAACATAAATTTTATGTCTGTGAAGTTGGCTCCCCCACTTTGTTATAAAAATAAGTAAATTTTTCTATAATTTTATGCTAATTATGTGCTAGTTTCGTTCATCAATGAATAATTTTGTGCTCGTTCGGAAACCAGAGAAGATGAGTAACAAAAATGGGGAGGGGGGTGCTAATGGAACGATCACCTCGCACTCCCACCTATAATAAAATTAGACATTGGAGAAAACTTCTACGCTATGATTTTGTGCTAAATATGCGATCATTGCGTGCGCAAAATATAATTCTGTGCTCGTTCGGAAAACAGAAAAAAATGGATGACAAAAGTGGGGTTGTTAGCGGAACAGGAAATTGCAAAAGCGACTCCAATTATTTTACTATGACTACCAGAAACCGAAAAACCGTATCCTTGTCTGTAGATTATTAGTAAAATTCTACGATGTATTTCCGGGTACTTCCTTCATACCTATTCCGCATTAGCAAATCAAATAGCTTATAGTCATATTAGGATTATGCAGTTTTCTGAGATGAGAAGTATATTCGTAACGTTTCATATCACGTTCAAACGATTTATAAGCCCCGAACAATTCCACAGTACCGCAAAAAATATTTTAATCATGCTATTTTAGTCAACTCTAAATTATTACGAGTTAAACAATATCATAAAAATTTCTGTATTACGCTGGTCCGGACACAAGTAAAAAATAAATATAAGGCCATAAATAGGTGTATTTTTTCGAGATTACGTTCAAATAATAATAATAATAAATTTATTTTAAAAAAAGTACAAACTGCATATGACCACGTGGAGGACAATAAACTAATTTACTCTCCGGAAGCAAGCAAGGGACCATCCCATCAATTCCGATCAAGGGCCCTAAAGCAGAGGCGGATTCAAAAATTTCAGCAAAAATTCCTAGATAAGATGAAAAGTTAGCTACGAGTTATAATACTAATAAAATGTCGATATGTGGTATTGACATTCTATTAGTATTACAAATGATTAAATGGTATTACAAATGATCTTGTGGAGTAAAAATCCTTTTGTTAGCTTCAATAGGTTGCGAAGTCTAGATTATTATGTTGATCGCAACATCATATAATAGCAATAATTGGATCAGTTGGGTGGTTTTTGTATAAAAGTTCCGAAAAAGAAATTCCCTACAGCGTGAATTCGAACGTATTTTATACTTTTGGATGACACAAAATACTGCATGGCACTTTTGTTTCTTATGATGTATAACAGAAGACGAGGAGTTTCAGTGATTCTTTTATGAATAAGCATTAAACGGATTTTTGAATCACAACTATTCTTTGGTTCCTAATTTTGAAGGTTATGTAATATTTTTGTCGCAGAAATCTCACAAGAAAAATTTGGTAAACAATAATTATCAATTACTCAGGATTGATAATGACTATTTTTTACGTGTTGTTTAAATGAATAAAAACTTTGGTATCATTAAACATTATTTCTATTTCATTAGGTTTCCTACAAAATTGTTAAAATACTAATATGAAGATCATAATTCCGGTCTTCTCTAATGCCCTTTTATTATAATGACATGTATGTATTCTCATAGCTTTGTCTTTGATGTCTTGGTTTGCATTATTTATCTTCTTCTTCTTTATCGAAATTTCTATAGTTTCAATTAAAGCCCTTCTGCAGATATTACAATAGGTTTGGAATAATGAATCTGAGGTAATAATAATTCAATTTAATGGATAGTGACCATGAGAAAAAATAATAAATTTCGAGACTGTTTTTAAATGTTTTACGGACAGCTTACCTTTTCTCCCATGTGTTGAGATCTCATCAGAGCTATTGTAATAAAATTCTCATTTACAAGACAACCTCCAACTACAAATGGTAATAATTAGGTCATTCAATATTTTAATTCTTTCAGTTTTTCATTTGAATGATAAAGACATTCTGCAATTTCCCCCAAAATAGTACGTACACTCTTGATGTAACTCAATTTGTCGAATTAATTTTTAGTATTTCATCAGTCCAAGAAATGTGTACAGACAAAGAATAATAATTAAATTAAAGTAAAAATAAATTTAAAAAGAAGAAAAAAAGGATAATAATAGTAATAATAATAATAATCCCTAATCCCTACGGTGTTAGCGTGCTCGCTCTTCACCAAGTCATCCCGAGTTCAATTCCCGATGGGGGCAAGAAAAATTTGTAGCTTTTCAATTCTCAGTTTATATAGCTGTGGCATTTGAAAAGTTCACCCTCTGCGGCTAACAACAGTAGTTGTGACACTCGGATATAGCTATCTAGATCCTATCTAGACGTTGTTCCCCTAAGAATTCTAGAGTGTCTAGTAAATACACCCACACAGAACTGAGCCTTACTAACACTCGTTATCATGGTCCTTAGTTGACCTATTCGAGAATACAATAATAATAATATAATAATAATAATAATAATAATAAGAGAGGAAAATCAGAACCACGATGACAACAATAAACACCATCCTAAATCATCATTAGAACAAATGATTGTCCCACCTAACCAGGGCGGACAAGGCATCGTACTCATGAAAGATAAAAGTTCATCCTCAATACGTTTTTCCGTAACAAAGCGTATACCTTATCACTTCACCAAGCAATTACAACCAGTGATAAAAACTATATACCATGTCACCTGAATGAGTGTCTACCCCAACCAATACAAGAAAATAGAATGATAACCTGGCAAGATAAACCCAACCAACTGACCAACAGCAAAATAAATAAAATAGAATCAGTTAAGTGGTTGATGAACGAAAAATTATTCCCAGAAACAGAAGGCTTCATTGTAAATATTGGACGGTGTCACACCAACGAGAAACTACAGGAAAATAATCCTAAAAGAAACTGGAATTACAGATTCATGTCGCCGAAGTAACCAAACTACAGAAAATCTGGAGCACATCATTGGAAGTTGCACACAGTTGGCCCAAAATTATCACAAAACTACACACGACAACATGGGAAAAATAATTCATCAGGAAATTGCAAAAACACTGGATTGTATTAAGAAGCCCATACCACCTGACCATTAGTATAAACCTCAACCAGTCATGCAAGATGATCTGAAGTCAAATATTTTGTACCGGGACAGAAGCATTCTCACTGACCTAATAATTCACAACAGACCTGATGTCATCCTTTGGAAAAGAAAAGAATCAAAAGTGTGTCTCATCGATTTTGCTGTCGTAAATTGCAACAACCTAGAAAAAACAAAGAACGACAAAATATCAAAATACCAACAACTAGCCTTTGAAGTAAAATAACTCTAGAATGTTCAAGAAGTGATAATAGTGCCTATCATTTTATCTACCCTAGGACTAGTACCCCAATACCAAGTTGATTCCATTAAAAAAACTCGAAATCAACACCGATATACTAAGCAGACTATAATATAATAAGCAACACAGCGTCCTTCTGTTACCAGAATGTTCTTGGGCCTGAAATAGATTCTTCCTCCCAGCACAACTTGATTTAATAATCCACTGCTGAGGGAAAAACCAACATATGTTGAGGGAATTATGGATAATAATAATAATAATAATAACGATGATAAAAATGGTACACTATGCTTTACTAATGAAACCACGAGTTCATATTAAATCCATCAATATAGTAATTTCAAGTTGCTAAATGATTAAATATTATTTTTGTAAATTTTAAAATATATTAAACTTTTGTTAACATTAGAGAATTACAAGCTCTCTTTATTTTCACACACACCCGTTGTAATAAATTTGATGAACTACAAATTATGTTCGTGAAGAAGACAGTTTCGTTTGAAACAAGGGTGACACTTGAGTAATACGGTCTTAACAAACACAACCGTTTCATAAATATAAATGCAGGGAATTGTTAGAGTATTTAAGTTCTTAAATAAAGGTTTAGAAGATTTCCGGGGCAGAGATTTACAAATTATCTGAATAATCCTCGTTTGAATTCTGAAAGTTTGAATCCTCTGACTGGAATTGCCCCAAAAGCAAATGCCGGACCGTAAATGGGAGTGCATGTTTGCAAAATATAAGTAACAAGATATATGTAGACTGACTACATTCACTAAGATTCGGAATGCATAAAACAATTTTCTTAATTTGGAATTTAGATTACCAATACAACAACTCCATTTGAGGTTGCCTTGAAAATGAATTTTACTATCGTAACAGTAATTAATTGTGTTCCGTTCATTGAAAGAGATACTTGGGTAAAGAATTTGTGATACAATTGTGAAATGACTTAGACAAGGTTTTGTCTGTGTTTACAATGATAATGATTTGCATGGAACCAAGCCGTGAGGTTAGACAGAACTTTTGGCGTGGCGTGTTTACATAGTAAATGAAAGTCGTCAGTAAAAATGACCATTTTGCAATGTTATGTTGAGGATGGCATGTTCACTTATAACAAAAAGAGTATAGTGCCAAGAATTGATCCTTGGGGAACTCCGTAAGTGGCTTTGTTTTTGAAAGACAATGCTGAAGTACTTTATTTTTAGCATATGATATTTCGACCTGTTGATGTCTAAATAGGATGATAGCCATTGATGCGCGAGTTCACGAATCGAGAAGAAAGCAACTTAGAAAGTAGAATTTCCTGATCGATGACATAGAATACTTTGGATAAACCTAGAAAAATACCCTCCATTGTCGTGTTACCATCGTTTAGGAAAGAAGATGTGACGCTGGTAGTGGAAAAAGATTTCCAAAAACCGTGTTGATCATCAGAGTGGATGTTATTTGTTTTAATCTAGAAGATAATTATAGAACAATTTTTCTATGATTTTTGAGAAAGTGGGTTGTAGAAAAATTGGTCCCTTATTTCCAACATTTAATTTTTCTTTTCTTGTGCAAAGGGTTCATTTTAGCTCTTTTCAGTATGTTTGGAAACACCCATTCTGATAATGAATTATAAAAAATATTTATGAGTGGATTTCATGTACCGTGAGGTGGAAATTTAACAATGAGTTAGGATATATCATCGATCCTTGTTGAGAACATTTTTTAATGAACTGATGATTCTTATGATTTCAGTAGTGTTAGTTTTTGAAGTGGGAGACACAGAATGGAGCACGTGGGTTGATTTTTTGGTGGCATTAATTTTGATATACCAAATACGACAATGTACTTACTTCTGAGATATAAGAATAAAACACATTTGCGATGTTATGTGTATTTAGTACGATTTTGCGATCGTTTTGTAGGGAAATGTTTTCTTCGCGATTTTCAAAAGGGGGCGTGTAATTTTTAACAATATTCCTCGTTGTTCTGGTCCGGTTAACGATTTTAGTATCTGCCTGTCATTTTCCATAACTTTAGTTGCAAATATTACTTTTCGAAAAATAGTGTTATATTTACGGAAATCATGAAATTCGGGTGATAGATTATGGAATTTTGAAAGAGAATACAAATGGTGTGTTTTGGAAGAATTCTTATCACTTGGGTGGTCCATCTATTGTATTTCTGTGTGTTAATTAAGTTGCGTTATGTAGGAAAACTAGTGTTGTATTTTAGGAATACTGAAAAAAAAATACATTGCCACTATAGAAGTATCCGTTATATGTACATCCTATTTCCGTGGGAGTGTTAAAAGGTAATTTCTCAACTCTTCTTTACGAGTATTCTTCATGCTCCAACCGCATCGAAAGGAATGGTAACGCCACAATAGCTTGCAATAGAGTGATCTGTGAACTGAATAAAATTGCCATAAATTCTAGAGGCAATAATTGCGTGGTTACACGAAATCTCGCAGTGCAGATATACGTGCATTAGTTCTGCGGTGTTGTAGAATTGAATATCATAGTTGGTGGACATTCTGATGAATAATATCTCAGAAATCGCACGATGGAAATCTCTCTTAAGTAGAACTATGCAGTGAAAGTGAACGGCAAGTATTGTGACACTTCAAGCAACCGTTAAGTTTAAATTTGTTTCCTTGATCAAATGAGAGGATTTCAAAGTTCCCATCTTATTCAGAATAATTTCATGCAAGCTGAATTTTCTTCTTGGAGAGCAAATAATACAAACCTTCAGTTTCGTTTACTTGGAATACTCTTCACAAATCAATTCAAGCATTCTATGATTAAAACAAATTATTGAATCTTATCCAAAGAGAATTATTCCCTCTGAACTCATAGGATATAATTTGCAAAACCTCTTGGAAAACGACAACAATATTATACGTAAAAAGTAAATTTACAATTCTTTTTACCCGTCCACAAACAAAAACTTTTTATACCAGTTTTTGAACACAATTTTGAAGGGGACAATACACTTATATTAAACCTTTCACTTTGTAAGAAGATTATCTCTTATTATCTCGTTCTTACAGATGCACTGTGCGCGATAAGGGCACTTTTTATTTCTTTTTACTTAAGTACTTTCCGATCGGTCTTTCGGCCTTACAAAGATTTTCATTTTTACAGGAACTGTTTAGGAAACTTCCTAACTTCATATTGAGTGCTGTATTCAGCAAGTGCAACAATTAAGTGCGTCATATAGCTTATTTGTAGTACTTAATTTAGTTTTCTTGTGGTAGAAAGTGGTGGGGGGGTTGAGGAAAACATAGGTATAGTGAAGTTAATGATAATTTTCCAGATAGTACATTTTTGATCATGGAGTTTGAATGTATCATTGGGAAATCGAGATTTAACTCTGTTTGGAATATTTGCTAGTTGTAATGAATTGAAATATGTTATACTTGGACATGAAGGAAGTAGCTAATAGAATTTTGTGGAGAGATTAATCAGTTGGTCAACAATAGTAGGAATTTGTAGTTCGTGATGAATTTTTTTATTGGGGATGAGTCATGGTTCGTTGAGTAGTTTTCGGAGAAATTTGTTTTGGAAGGTCTGAATGATGTTAACATTGCTGGTGGAACTATTTATCCAAGCTTGGCTTGCATATGTGAGTGTGGGTCTTAAAATGCTCGTGTAAAGTAGTAATTTCGATTCTAATTTCATTGAGGATGCTGAATGAGGGGACAGGTTGATGGGAGAGAATGAAAATTTAAATGCTTTAGCTGCTAATTTTGAACAACGAATTGAATATGGAACTTCCAAGTAAGTATTTGTTGAAAACGCCACTTAGTAAATTCGTCTTTAATTAACCGTTTAGAATTAATTTCAATCTGACGAGAATGTAAGTAGAGGACTCTCTTCATAGATAATATTTCTGAATGGAACACACTGTATTTGATACCACGTAAGTATCGCGAATTTTATAACATGCTATACAATTATCCGCATCAATGGTATTTGCTATATCTGAGTCATCTAGATATTATTTCTCTCTCCACTTTTCGCTGTTTTGTAAATGTGTTGCTAGGAAACTTTCGTCGAATCATCTACCGACTTAGTTTCATTTTCAAAAGTACAGGCTAGTTGTGACTGAATCGAAACTCGGACAAATGTTCATGTACCTGTCGTTAAAAGTGGTTATTATCCTTCTTTGCTCCTTTTTGTTTCTCTGTACTACTATGAAAATTAATCGTCCATACAAATTTATGTATGTATGGTTGCAGGAGTTGGGTTTATAGTGGAATTAAAATTATGCGGAACCCTCAATCAGAAATTAAAAAATAAAACAATAATTTAACTATGGAGAATTTACTAGAAATTGAGTTTGAACGGAATCGTCATTAATAAAAGTTTTTGAGCATAACGCATTTGAGGTATAGAAAACTACGGTTTTCCTGTAAAATCATGACTACGTGAGTCATGAAAAATTTGTTTGGAACGAAAATTGATTTTTAAATATTATTAACAAGTTAATTAAATTGAATTTCAGGTAAAAGTTTGCATACCTGTGAGGGTCAAGCATGTTTAAAAGTTCCTACACAAAACTAAAAATATTGAAGATCTCTTCCGGGGTAGCTCGCTGCGTCGAGAAATCAGAAAGAGGACCACTGTGACTGGTCACTTCACAGTGACTTGTTCATAAAAGTAGATACAATTAATTTCATAGGACAGTAATACTTTCCATAGAAGTAAATACTTGCCGAAGTACGTATTTTCTTTACAATTCATGCGACAAGCTTTTTGAAGACAAACAATTCAACATAAAACATTAAATTATTTTCAGCGTTAAAGATAGTAAGTACGTTAATGTTTCTTAGGGTCTACTGATGTGAAATATGTATGGAAGTATTAGCATTTGAAGACCTTCGGGCAAAAACAACTTTGTCCAAAAAAGAAAATTTTTCAGGAACTGAAAAATCAAGTTTCAGCAACGTGGTTCTTCCCTGTAGGTCCGTATCTTTTGCCCTTTTTTACGATACTGAGTTGACTCATCACTGTTTGGAAGCCTCATGTATGTTGTACTCCTCCTAAACTAACATATGGCTTTAAAATCAATTTCCAAAAAAAATGGACAAAAGTTGATATTTCCCCGAAGGTCTTCATTTGCTATGGTTACCTTAATAAAAACCTAAACTTCTTTATTCGTTTTAGAACATGGCGTAAATAATAGCTTGTTTTTAAAAAGAGATTCTTATTTATTATTTTTATAATAGCTCATGATGTATCATCAATTACATTCATCTTTTGCAATCTCTCAAGTGAAATAAATAATAAACCTTATTAATTACCATAAAATAAATGAAATAATGGTTATCCAGAGACTATCTGGTGGCATGGTAGATGTTTGCTAAATTGGGAAATTAATTCGCAGTATTAAAACTATTTTTTATTTATTCGATACACAGTTCACACCATTACAGAGACGGTCGTCTAGTTCTAGCATGCTTTATTCTAGGTATCAACAAATCCTGCATTTCTTTTGTCCAATTCTCAATTGTTGAATCCTTCAGCGTCATTTTATTGACAAACATGTATGGGAGAAGCATATTGACTTACACTTTTTTCGTTCGATGAAACATGTTACAGCTGGGTCAAGTGGGCCTACTCGAGTCATGTCTCGCCTAGGGTACGTAGTCTGATTAAAACTTGAATATTTAAAATGGCAGAAAAAATTCTACGGAAATTTTCATGTAGGAAAACTGTTACACGCACTTATACCAAGACCATGTGGCTCCAGGCGTATTTCAATCTAAACAAATTGCCCTCTAAAAACAACAAGACGGTGACTCCGGGACATCGATATCATTTCCTTACTTTCGACTAAAGTGTAAATGAATCTACTTGCGTGGAGCTACATGATGATGAAATATATGCAGAAATACTATTTTCTTACACTACATTTTTCATAATATGTGAATCTGCACATATATCAGTTACAGATTTCCTATGACAGGAATCACAAAAAACAAAGTGACGTATTAAATTTCCTACCTTTGTTTTCATTGAATTTTCTATTCGAAATTTATCGGTACCAAAATTAATCTCTTTCTGAAAAATTATAAATAAGAATATTTTTGAGTTGTGAACTGTAAAAAACTGAGGAGAATGTTTTGAGATATTAAGGTCATATAAAACAATGTTTTCCCGAAAGGAAGTGTCTCATCAAATACTTACACATATTTGGACATTTAACAAAAATCGCGGTTGCAAGTTGGTGAATGAAAAAAGGTATTTTATTGCAAAGATAAAAAAGGAAAAGACTAAAAAATTCACAGACATCATAAGTGCTGAAAATTTGGCATTTTCGGACATTAATCCTGAAAAATAATTTTTGAACAAATATTTAGACCAGTTCACACAAAACTGGCTCCATCGACGGTGAATTACTCGTAAAGCGATTCACCTACGATGAGTAAAACTTCTCTTCCGCCTTTCGAAATATCGCGTTCTCTTCCTACCCCTCCAGCTAGCACGCCAGAACACTTGACCGGCGCGAAACAGCCTTCAATTGCTAGACAAGGCCCTTGGCGAGAACAGCGACGCACGGCGCGTCTCCTCCTTCCTCGTCCACTGCACCCCATGCACAGGCGGCGGCGGCGGCGGCGTCGTCGTCGCGGTGGCTGCGGCGCGGGCACGCGTGGGCGCCGGGGCGGTCGACCGCCGGAACCTCTCCCCGCTCCACGCGCGAGCACCAGGGTGCGTCGACCCGCAAGGAAACAGACCTGGAGAGAGCGCTGAACAATCGCTTGGGTTCCCAACTCACGAAGAGTGGACACTGCGCACCGAGCGTCGCATATGTGTTCAGACCTGCATTCGTTAAACCCATTCCCACATATCGACTAGGGAACTTATTTCCTGTAAATTAATAAATTTAAATATACCAAATGAAGCACACTATTTTTCATAAAAAATGTCAAATTAATAAACAAATTTTGAATACACAATTAATATGTCTCACAACGTTTCAACCCCAATTGGTATCATCATCAGGTGTACAACTACAAACACATTACAAAACGTGAGAGCGCTGTTCACGTCATATATTTACCACATCATACGGATACATTCACATTGTGGATGTGGCCAGGTGGAGGCTGCGTAAGGACTTGGGAGTCGAGGAGGGTGGTGCAGTGGATCGCACACCTATGGCCAGAGTAGGAATACCGGGTTCGAGACCCGGGCCGTCGCAATTTTTTCCTAGCTGTTGACGTTGCCAACACTCCTCGACAAGTAGGTACTTGAAAGTTGAGAGTTAAAAAATTCACATTGTTGTTTTTAATGTTCTGGGTCGGTCAATTGTTTGGTTATTTTTTTTATGATCCCTGTGTCAATACTCGGCTCTGTATATGATGCAAGCAGCGCTCACACATTTGGCAATGTTTTTTTAGTTTAATGGTTTTGAAGGTGATACCAAACGGTATCAAAACGTTGCGAGACATTTTAATTGTGTATTCAAGTTTTTTTCTGACATTTTGTGAAGAAAATTGTCAGCTTAATTTTGTCGATTTAAATTTATTAATTATACATGGAGACAAATGCATAATCTTCCTTTTACGAGATTTTAGGTCTCAGGAATATTTTTCTAGGCTGAAGATTCAAGCCAACGTCATTACATTTCCCAAAGTTGTATCAGCCTTGAAAATTAATAAGTCCCAGAAGCAAAAAAATAAAGAACTATTACTAAGAGTATTAAGCATGGAACGTAAAATGCAACTGGACTATATTGTTTTAATTACGACAGTTATTAGTTCTTTACTTTCATTTATTATTTTGAAAATGAGCTTCTCACAAAATATTTTGCAGTTTTAGCTTTTTTATTCAATTTCAGTTTTGTTTTCGTGAGATTCTAATCCGCCTTTGAAAAAATCAAGCTAAGAATCAACTCCTAACATATTTACAAAAAACTATATGTTAAATGCATTGAAGGTTTTTTATTTTTTACGATGTATAAAAAGAGGGAGGATGAATATTTTTGAAGTTTAAGTTCGCTAAGATTTAAAATCGGTAAAATTTCACAAGATAACTTGTTACATTTATAACCTTAATTGACTCTCACTTCAGTAGTTTGTTTTGTAATTTGTTTTGACCATCATCTTAAATTCATCTATCTTTAAAGCAATTCACGACTTTTAAGAATTTTTACTATCGTAAATTTATCAACAATATTAACGTAGTTTAGTTCTCTTAGCTAGAATACCATCACTTGTATGATGAAGCTTTTGATTGAATCCGACAAAACAATCTCGTAGACTTCCCAATCAGTGGAATGTCGCAAGGAAAAAGATTTATAAAAATTTACATGAAAACACATTACGACGGTAGTCGATCCATGTTATTGTTAACTGGCTTCATACGAATCTACAAAAATTCCTATTCAGTAAATGTCTGTAAGATTCACATTGAAGAATACTTAATCACTTTTTATAATCATATATACCAGTTCTGTCCAACTGATCGAAGCTCGTAGGCCATTTTCTATACACTTTAGATCGATCGTTTGGCAAAATGTTGCCGGAGGTATAAAACGAATGGGTCGTATTTATTTATTTGTAACGCGATATTTTGAATTTCAACGACAAATTTCTATTATTTCAAGAGTAAAAAGGTAAATAGAACATTTCTTCATTTTTTTAAAGTATGTTCAATGTTTAGTATTGTAATAAGATATTTTCACATTGTAATGTGTGACGGATTAATTCCGAACACAATTTAAAATTTTCTCTCACCGGACATTCCACTTCAAGCATTGATTCTGACAGTGAAAATTTACAACACAAAGTTGTGCCCCCCAAGATATGATGGCAAATTTCATGTAAAATGTACTATTGCTCGCGGCTCGAAAAAAAAGTCCGCAGGTCGCCAGTTGGACAGCCCTGATATATACAATAGATTCTGAACATTAGAAATTAAAGAATAAGAATTGATTTTTATTTTTTCAAGCTCAATTTTGCCGTTTTGTCTGGAAGTGTTCCTGTAAGTACTAATAAATTTCATTGCAATATTTGGGAAATATTTATTCTTCAAATAAATGAAATAAGGACATCATATTTCGATGAATAAAATAATACTTATTCATCAGTCGTATGGTGGTTGTAATATGCCATTATAATAAGCAGAAACAGTTTGAAAAACAAGTCTTTAACTGATACAATTAGATAACATTTTGCATTAGATCAGCTTGGGATAATACGTAATATAATTGCAGCGCAACATAATGCAGCGGAAAATTTAAGCAGTTTATGATGATTTTATTATACTGTTTTATTTCCTTCTTATACTTAATAATTATTTTCATTAAATTTAAAATTGTGTGTAAATTATGATATTTTGCCCTGTTTTCAGAACAATGATAGGTGTAATTATACGTTAATAGATACCTTTAACGATGGAATAAAATTATATAATTGGACTAGTAATTGAATAATGTTATTTCTTTCGAGGCGTGATTTTAAATATATAACAAAATCTGATTATTTCCACGACATTTAATTTACTTCCTATGGAGAATGGGTAGGTAACATCTGACAGGTAGGAAATGCCAAGGTACTGTTGGTATGAAAGTAAGGAGTTGAAAAATAGACAGCGAATCCAAAATAGCTCATCACAAACCATTAGTCGGTACCGGAAAAGAAAAGAGTAAGAACTTTTGAAAAGAGCCTTCGCGAAACACAATGCGTTGGGAAAGAAAACGTGTCTGGTAATTGGAGACTTCGTAGTGAGACGTGTGAAGTACGGTGAAATCATAAGTGTCACAGGTCTTCCGGGAATCAGAACGAAGCTACGGAAATAGGAACGTACACAATATCCTCGAATCTGATGCAGCAGCAGTGCTACAGACTCGACACATTATCAATGCTGCCACAAACAGGCAGATGAAATACCATTCTCTTAAAATTATCTTCATTTATTTTTTATTCTACATTACAGTAATATATCATTGTAATATAAGTGCAGTATTGAATATTGCAGGCCAAAATGGTTGCACAGTTATCTTAACCCTCAGACTACCAAGCGGGGTCAACTGAGACCTCAAAGCAAATTTTTAAACTATTTTTATGCGAAAACGATATCTGCATATTGTTATTGTAAAATTTATTTATTACGTTATGCCTGTTGACTTGGCTGCTCTACGGGTTTGCCCCTGAGAGCATAATATTGATCTAATTCAGTTCCGATCTTTGTTGTCTCTCAAGGCAGTTATTGTTGTACTATTTTTTAAAAAATTGTCTGTAAATATTTTTTGTTGTAAATATTTTTACGAAATGCATCATGTTTTTAATTCTCTGGAAGTACATGTTTGGTTACCTATTACTTTTAAATCCCAAGTTAGGTGCCGTCCGTAAATAACGTAACACGCCATGGGGAGGGTGTAGGTTTGTGATATCGTTTCTGTGTTACGGCGAGGTAGAAGGGTGTTAGCCTAGCTGTTACACATCGCTGTTTTATGAGGCACAATTTAACCTTAAAGTTTGACACTGCAATCCATGTACTCAAACGCTTAGTGAGAACACGGATCAACGTGGAACGGAAAATTAAGTCAGTGATCAAATTTTTCCACCATAAATAAACTTAAACTTTATTGTCAAAAAAAACGTTACAAATTTCGTACGGCCACGTGGAGGACAATCAACCAATTTACTCTCCGGAAATAAGCAAGGGACCACCCCATCAATTCCGATCAAGGGCCGTAAGTCAGAGGCGGATTTAACATTTCAACACACTCCTAAAAATAAAAATTGTTCGGTACGTGTTACAATTATAACATAACACCAACAAATTTGTATTTAATAAACCACAAAAAAAGTCATTTCACAAGAACGTTTATTATAAAACTATAGATTATTCGGAAACTATTGTTGATAAATTTTAACTATTAAATAACACTAATTCGTAATTTATTATTTCAATAGATGCCGTCCCTAGGCAAGAGCCTTGCGAGTTTGTATAAATCCTCTAACCGAAGGAAAACAGGAGAAAAACCCAGGCCAGGATGGGGTAACAGAATTAATGTACACAACCGTGCCAAGGTTGAGTACATATCAAACTGAACTTATATGAATAACAAGACACGATACAACCATGTAGGAAAATATTTTTGAAACTGTTATAAGATATTCTTAAAGTACTAGTGCTTCTACACTGTAAAAGAATTTATTGATTTTAATAAAAGGTAAATTCGTCTTGTACTTTATCACGCCATTGCTGTAGTACTTTTTAAATAACTTATAACAATTTCAAAAACTATTTTCTTGCATGGTTGTGTTGCCGTATGGCTCATATTAATTTAGTTTTATGTGTACTCAACTTTGGCACGGTTGTGTACATTAATTCTGTAGCCCCATCCTGGCCCGGGTTTTTCTCCGTTTTTCCTTCGGGTAGAGGCGGATTTCTTATACAGGTTCTCTAGGCTTTGTCTAGGGGCGTGTTTATTGTAACAATAAATCGTGAATTTAGTGTTTTTTCAACTCTTATGATTTTTAAACACTATACTCAGAATAATCTATAGTTCGATAATAACTTGTACATGTAAATTTACAAACATATTTGCGTTAAATTACAAACATATTGACATTATATATGTATTATAACTCGCAGCTAACTTTTTATCTTATCTAGGAACTTTTGCTGAAATTTTTGAATCCGCCTCTGCCTTAGGGCCCTTGATCGGAATTGATGGGATGGTCCCTTGCTTGCTTCCGGAGAGTAAATTAGTTTATTGTCCTCCACGTGGTCATACGCAGTCTGTACTGTTTTTTGACAATAAATTTATTATTATTATTATTATTATTATTATTATTATACTACAGCAATGGCGTGATAAAGTACAAGACGACTTTAATTTTTATTAAAATCAATAAATTCTTTTACGTTGTAGAAGCACTGGTGCTGGAGGGTTTTTTTTACCACGTATTTGAAGAGATTCAATTTAATAATATCATTTATAGTTTTAGGCATGGAATTATATAGAACGATTCCCGAATGATTCGGTCCTTTTTGGCAAAGAGCTGTTAACATTCTAGGACGGTGAATATTATTCCTATTGCGAGTATTGTGTGTTTTCCAACAAGCAACAATAACGATTCTTAACCTACCGAAGTTTGTTAACGTGGAGATTAACAAGAAAATAAATCTGATGGTTCTATTGAACAATACAAAAAATCTGTTCAGCGTCTGCATCCAGTTCAGTCTTCGTTAGTTCACTGTTCTCTTGAGTCGAAGATTCTGCGCGAGAGCGACGCAGTCATTAAGAGTAGTGAAGACATTTCTGAGCACAGAAGTAGTAATTTTACACGTTGGAACTAATGGGATTCACAGGAAAACTTCCTTGAAATAAAAGATGGATGATAATTACGATTCAGCTCAGATAACAAGGGTTATCTTTTGAGGTGCTAAGATTATAAAGTAGTGGCAGCCTTCAATTTGAGTCCATTTATAGAAGAACTGATGGGGAAAGAGGAGAGATATAGACAGCACTCTATATGAAAGAGTTGGCATTTCGGATTTATGGTAAAAATTACAAATGTAGTATATTCTCCAATTGACCGTATTTAATCCCCTACGAAAGACTCACAATTCAAAATCCTTGCATGTGATAAATTGGCGATGCTCTTAGTGCATTACAAAGGTTCTGTGATTCTTGACTCGAAAGAGATAATGAAGGGAACCAGATATGGAAACAATAGAAAAGTTAGAATAGAATTGAATAACGATGGGGAATGTCAAAAGATGAGGATGTGTGAGCTAGCGTAGAGAATTAAGTGTCTGAATGTGAATTCCCTTTATTAAAACGAATGATTCAAGTATTTTAACTGAACCTAGTACAGCGTTAGATATACGTAGTATTCGGAACAAGAAACTTTTTACGTTAGTACGCAAAAATTAAGAAAGTTCTCAAGGTTTTCGAGAATCGACCCAATTGTGTTGAATGCTAACAACAAAATAAATAGAATTTACCGATATAATAAGTCTAACGAAATCGGAAATCGAAATTAAGAATTAAACTTTATTAAAGTTTTTTCTAGATATACAAAATTGTGATATAATAATACAATTATTTTTTGAATTTGATGTATCTGAATGGCGTATTTATTGTCTGGGCTTAAGAACATGAAAATCTTGAACATTTTTATAATGAATAAAACTCGTTCTATCCAATAGTCTTCATTTCGAATATTTCCCTCGAACCTGGACAAATTCACTACAGTACAAACGAAATTACAGCAAACCAACACACAACAAAACCACCATATCGATAGTTACCACCCACAGCAGGTGAAACACTCTTTTTCGTATGCCCCATCTATGTGTGGCAATGGGATCTGAAGTAAACCTCAATATCTTTAGCGGTATCCAACCCAACTACATTATACTCAAACGCCATTATTCTTATTCATCGAAGAAACTCATTTTGCCTCCCAATTCTTAATTATGGCCCTAAACCCGCCAACACCCAACCTCTTCTGCCCCCTGCACTACGGACAACGTTCTACAGATGTACCTTCTACAACATGCCATATTGTGAAGTCGTTCACATCAAGTGAATGCTTATCTAAAAACGGTATTTATGTTTTAACATACACACCAAGTTGACGTTTTATGTAGGAGAAACGTCGACCCTTTTTAATACTAGAATGAAAAACTACAGAGTTTCATGAGATAAATCTTTCTCTTGCTTACCTGGCCCCTCCCACGTTAAACTTCTTAACTTTTTCCGTATCCTGGTCGTGATTCTCAACGATGCTTAAGGAACATGTAAAATAGATACATTGCAGTTACAAAATATTCTCACTATTCCCTTTTTATGCGAGATCAATTACTCAAACTTATTCTATTCCAGCTTTGACAGATACTTGTTAATTTAACTTCCCCAAACAATCCGGCTGTTACTAATGAAGTATGTGCTGGCAACACAACTGACAAATTCATTGAGAGTGAATATAAGAATGTTGCACTCATACGGTAGAAAAGATGTTAATTCGGTTAAGGGCTACTTAAAGGTGCGTCTCCCCGCACCTATAGCAAAGAGTGCTCCCTCAAGGGTTTACCTAAGTGCTCTCTCTGGATGGCGAATCAGTACAAGTGTTTGCTAAGGGCTCACTCATTATAAGTGCCGATTGTGGATTCGGTCCTAAGTCTCTGTCAAATGGGCAAAACTAAAACTGTATGGTCATGACTAAAAAAAACAGGTGAACGTACGTCTTATCTGCCAACAGACGAAAATTTAATATTATGTTCATCGGCAGTCTTGAATCGGAAACATTTCTGTAACGAGGGTTGACGTTCTTCCAATACTACCCGAGTCACGTCATATTACCATAAGAATCGTGGAGAAATCTAAATTAAACATATGGCCAATTTGAAGGAAATTTTGAGTCATTAACTTTGTAATATGAAGGTCATGAGGAGCACATTTCAAAGTTCAGGAAAATTTTTGACTCGTACATAGTAAGTTACAAAATAAAGACATTTCAGATCTGAGAGAAAAATTCTTTAACTATCAAATAATCTGGTTTATTCTAACTTTTGTCACAACGATCTATATCGGCATAGGTGTCTAAACTAGTTAATATTCCACCATTATTAATGGTGCCAACCAAGGACGCAACGTCAATAGTGATTCAACGGAGCTGTATTTCTGCCTTTACAAATTATTTGGCTTATATATTTTTATTGATCTTTCTTGTTTATAAAACCTTTTTCAGAGGAAGAAAAATGATATTTAATGAATTCGATTTATTAAATACACTATGAATCATATGTAAATGAAATATTTACTTCATTACGTTTTTTTCAGTTCATAAATTTTCTGTAAACAACATCATAGGAAAATATTACAAAAATCAAACAACTGTTTAACTTCTCCTGACTCGTATTGAAAACAGCGTTTTCTCGTATTCAATGGCTAGTACCCAATTTAGAAAAGAGTTGTATAAACTGTATACGACATTCTTGCGTAAAGTTTAAAAAGAGGACACTCCAAATGCTCCTAGACAACAATTGTGAGTGTTGACCTATGATTCTAGACAATACAATTTTGTATGTTTATGTTTCAACGGAATGTGATATAATAAAATTTCCGCTTCATGTGTCTCTGGAAAGGTGAAAAGTAACTTTGTTACACTAAGGGTATATGTGACGTATATAAATCATTTGAAAAAGGATACTTACAGGAGAAAATTATTGGCCCTTTATACCACGATCAAATTTCGTTTGAATTCCGATTTTCTGAAATTTCGGACTAGCGGGTTTGTACTTTTTTCTTTTGTTCCTTCTTTTCTTTTTTATTCTAGTCCTTGTGGCTACCTTGATTACAACATAGTCATTTCAAGGTTTCTCTTTCTATTTATCTTCTATATGTCTTGTTACCTTTAGGCAGCACCATTTAGTCATGTACGTTATCGTTCCCGCCCCCAGGAGGCAGGTGCAGAACATCTCTTCACCTTACTATCCGTATGCCTTATTATCCCTTTACTTATATCTTCCGTACATTATATCCCGTATTTGTCCCAACTTTGTTATGAAATCTAAATGGTCTACTAAATTTTTTTAGTTTGCACTAAATTTTCAAAATGTTCTGTTGGTAAAAGTCCTTTTCTATTGAGTTTTTTTATGTACTGTGTTCTTTCCTCTGCATACATTTCACAAATATATGTTATATGTTGCGGCGTTTCTTCTTCTTTCCGACATTCACATTGTCCTATTGTACTTTTTCCTATGCGTTTTAAATATTCTTTAAAGTTACCATGTCCCGTCCAAAATTTTATGAGGTACGGATTGATCTTGTACCATCTTCTATTTTTGGTAGCATATTTAACATTTTTGATGTATCGAAACGTTCCACTTCCCTTCCGACTTCGTTCCCAACGAGTCTGCCACCCATCTAATATTTCCTGAAGTAGTATTTTCTTTTGTTCTTTTTTGTTCCTTGTATAAGTTCCCCATTAATTTCTATGGATTCACTTTTCCGTATCCGGCTTTTAAATGTCAATTTGTGAATATACAGGTCCACTGATAAAATTCCTGACAAAATTTCCAAAGCATCCTTTGACACTGCAGAATATCCCCCTACCATCAGCCTTAGACACTGTCGTTACATTCTTCGAAGTTGTTATTCATACAACAATTTCATTTCATTTAACAATTATTTTGCCAATACCCTGCTTCCATATAACATCATTGGGTAAATTGCCCCTTTATACAGTTGTATTCCTCCTTCACTTGTTATATTAAATTTATTCTATCCTACACGTAGTAGACTGTAACATACTATTTTCCTTGATCTGTCTATGGCATATGACACATGTTCATTGAATATCAATTTATCATCAATTATAACCCCGAGGTACCATTGACTACTTACTACCTCAACTTTCTTCCCATTTAGTTTTATAATTGGTTCCCGTCATATATTTCCTGTGTTCCCGAACCATCTCGTGCCGTCTCTTCAATATTACGTCTACTGCATCCTTCTAATATCAAAACTAAATCATCTGCATACGCTACGTATTTATATAGTGGGTGTCCATATTATTTCAAATTCTATCCACCATCACAAGCCAATGAATGGGTCTCGTTGTAGATACTTGTGGGCATCACTTTGTCATTTATCTTATTGTTTTCTGTCATACAATTTCGAAATATATTACTCTCTCTTGGAAATATGATACTAAAATTTTGAACAGATAGTTTGGTAAGTTTCTTCTTTTATATTCTTCCAATAATTTGTTCCAATTTACTGAATCGGAGGCCCCTTCAATGTCTAAAATTATGTGTTTTTTTAATAAATAAATAAATTTATAGTCAAAAAACAGTACAAACTGCATATGACCACGTGGAGGACAATAAACTAATTTACTCTCCGGAAGCAAGCAAGGGACCATCCCATCAATTCGGATCAAGGGCCCTAAGGCAGAGGCGGATTCAAAAATTTCAGCAAAACTTCCTAGATAAGATAAAAAGTTAGCTGCGAGTTATAATACTAATACAATGTCAATATGTTTGTAATTTTAAGCAAAAAATTACACGTACAAGTTATTATCGAACTTTAGATTATTTTGAGTATAGTGTTTAAAAATCATAAGAATTGAAATAACACTAAATTCACGATTTATTGTTACAATAAACACGCCCCTAGACAGCGCCTAGAGAACCTGTATGATAAATCCGCCTCTACCAGAAGGAAAACCGGAGAAAAACCCGGGCCAGGATGGGGCTACAGAATTTATGTACACAAACGTGCCAATGTTGAGTACACATAAAACTAAATTAATATGAGCCATAAGACAACACAATCATGCAAGAAAATAGTTTTTGAAATTGTTATAAGTTGTTTAAAAAGTACTACAGCAATGGCGTGATAAAGCACAAGACGAATTTAACTTTTGTTAAAATCAATAAATTCTTTTACAGTGTAGAAGCACTGGTGCAGGAGGTAGTTTTTAACCGCGGATTTGAAGATATTCAATTTCATAATATCTTTTATATTCTTGGGCAGGGAATTATATAGAACGATTCCCGAATGGTATGGTCCCTTTTGGCAAAGAGTGGTTGACACTCTAGGGCGATGAATATTACTACTATTGCGTGTATAGTGTTCGTGAACGAGACTGTTTCGTATAAAGCAAGGGTGGCACTTCAGTAATTCGGTCTTAACAAACACGACCGTTTCATAAATATAAATGCAGGGAAGTGTTAAGATATTTAATTCCTTGAATAAAGGTTTACAAGAGTTTCGGGGGTGAGATTTACAAATTATCCGAACTATCCTCTTCTGAATTCTGAAAGTTTGAATACTCTGACCGGAATTACCCCAGAAGGTAATGCCGTAACGTAAATGGGAGTAAACGTTTGCAAAATATACGCAACGGGAAATACGTGGACTAACAGCGTTAACTAAGATTCGGAATGCATATCACAATTTGCTTAATTGGGAATTAAGATTGTCAATGTGACAATTCCATTTGAGGTTGTCTTGAATATGGAGACCTAAGAATTTTGTATTCGTAACAGTTTTTAATTGTGTTCCGTTTAAAGAAAGAGAAACCTGGGGTAAAGATTTTGTGATACTATTGTGAAATGACATAGACACTGTTTTGTCAGTGTTTACAATGAGACGATTTGCATGGAACCAAGTCGAAAGGTTAGACAAAACTTTTTGAGCATTGGCGTGTTTACATAGTAAATTAGTGTCATCAGCAAAAAGAACCATTTTGCAATCTGATGTGGATGATGACATGTCGTTCACATACAATAAAAAGAGTATAGGGCCGAGAATTGAACCTTATGGTACTTTGCAAGTAAGTGGCTTTGTTTCTGAAAGACAATGCTGAAGTATTTTATTTTTAGTATAGGATATTTCTACCTGTTGATATCTATCCTTTAAATAAGAAGTTAGCCATTG
>NNCF01126794.1:1197719-1256488 GCA_002313205.1 Laupala kohalensis
TGGTTATAGCGTATTGAAAGATAATATTAACGGCGTTTTTTTTTTGAAGAAATTCTTATCCCTTGGGTGATCCATCTATTGTATTTCTTTGTGTTAATTAACTTGCGTTTTATGGGAAAGCTAGAGTTGTAATGTTTTAGGAATATTGAGATAAATACATTGAATTTGTCGTCGGTGTTTTGGCAATTGTAAACATCTTTCCATGTTTCTTCACGCAAATAATTTATAAATATGGATTTATTTATGTCATTAATCTCTCTTGTAAATGTGTAAAGGATTTTAAGCGGTTTTAGTTTATTATTAATAGTCAATACTTGAGCAAGGTGATCACTGTATCCGGCGATAAACACTTCTTGAAATACGCAAGAAAGGAAGGAAAAAAATGTTTACAGTATTACCCTTCCCGCATAGTTATATTATCTAGAACGTAGTTTATCGCATCTTTAGTACTCTTTTCTTTCCTGAAACCTAACCGTCTGGAATTAATTTGTTTAGTGGTTCCAAATAGTTCATATTTTTTTGCCCCACCCATTTATCGTATATTTATCCAAATGTAGGAAGAAATGATATGGGCCGATAGGATCGTGGATTTTCTTGTCTCTTTTCCCTCCCTTTTTGTAGAATTTAACTTTTGCTATTTTCCTTTGTGGTGGCACCGTAGTTCTTTCTATACATATATAGAACAGATCTAACATTTTCCCTTTTATCTCTTCAAATACCGCTTGAACTAATTCATGATGCACTCCATCAAAACGTGGTGTTTTTTTCTCTTTCAATCCATTAATTATTTCCGTCAACTCTATCATAGTCATTTTTCATGTTCACATTCTCGTTGTACATCTCTCGTCCATCCTTTCTTCAGCTCGTCCTCCTTTGGATAAATCAAATAATCGGGTACTCATTCCCTGTCATGATTCTTCTTCCGTTTCTACTACAAAGTTGTGCCATATTTCCTTTTATTTTATCTTTCCTGCTGCAATCTGATACGGTAAATTCCAGCATGTTCTAGCATTTATTTCTTCTCAAAACTTTCCCCAACTTTTCAACTCTCCTACCTTCACTGCTATTTCGAATTCTCGTCTTTTATCTTTATACTTCTGTTCTTCTGTCGTGTTTATTTGACCTCTCTTTTTCATCTTCATCATTTTCCGTTCTAAATATCCTTTTTCTCGCTTTAGCCTACTTAAATCTTTAGTGCACCAACATTTTCCTATACGCCCTCATCCGTTCAATGTATGTTTTTCTTGCAACCTTAATAACCTTAATGTAGCATATCCACTTTCTCCTCAATTTCCTTTTCTCCCTCTATCTTGCGAATTATTTCTTTTTTCCTTCCTTATCTTGTTTTATTGCATCCAATCTGACTATCCTCATATCTACCTTTGGCAGTTGCATGCCTTTATATGAATGATATTCAAAACATATTCCTGCATGGTCACCCCTGTGACAATCGCCAATTTTGAACTTTTCCTTGTTTTAGTCTCGTTGATATTGTTAAATCTATTAATGATATTCCACATGCCCCCATAAAAGTATACACGCCAAACGAATTATGTATTTCTAATTTATTTATAAATAAAAATTCTTCCATATGTTTACATCGCTTATTTGTTCCTTTATCCCCCATGTTCTCGAACGTGCATTACTGTCTAGGCGTATTATTATATCTTCTTCACGGTGAGTTTGCAGTACTTTCCCTATTTTCTCCAAATCTCTACATATATTTTTTTAAATTTACAATACATATTAACTATAATCAAATTTACTCCCTCTATATTACACAATATCACTTCATGATTTTCTCCCTTTAATGAATCCAATTCTATTACGTCTATGGTACCTTTGCCTATTGTTGTTAATACCCAAGTATCTTCAGATGTAACGTGGCGCATTCTTTTCGGCATGTGTTGCGGCCATCCCCCTTTCTTGTAATGTTCTTGAAAGCATGTCACATCAATATTATTCTTCAAGATGTACTCTCCCAATTCCCGCGATGCTGGTTTGTTCTGCGGGTATGTATTGCTTTTCTACAAATTGATAACATAAATTCATTTTTATCAGTAAATGAACGAACAATTCTTTGCCGTTGTCGTAAAGAGAGAGTAAGCCAATGAAACATTAATTTTTCTTTGTAATTCCTGTTCTATTCATTTTTCAAAAATTGATATCTACGCAAAGAAAATAATTCTCTAGCATGTATAGCTTCCGAGTTCATGTTTCATACCCTAATTTATTACCCATGCCCACGAGAAAATTTCTGGTAAATTCACTAATAATGTCACACTTTGAATACTGTGAATTTATCTTTTCAGATTTAGGTTCAAAACTACAACACAAATTACAAGATACACGAAATGCATACCTCCGTTTCATATTTGATATACGCAAATATGACCACGTATCAGAATATTACTTACAAGCTGAAATATTCCCTATTAAATCTCGACGTATTTTCCATATCCTCATCACACTGTTCAAGATTTATCGTGCTGTTCAAGTCCAAGAATAATAAACAGTTACCTCAACTTGCAATAAACTTTAAATATTTAAAACAAAAAAGAACTAGAAATGATGAACTTCTCGTGGTCCAACGACACAGACCGGTCAAATTCAACTAGTCTTTTACAGTAAGTACAATTCGTGAAAGGAATAAACTACCACCTGACGTGAGATATTCGAATGGTGTCCATATATTCAAAAGAAAATTTATATCTTGTTTGCGCCAACATCCTCCGTAATATGAAATAAATACCTTGGCACTTTTCCTAATACCTTACTTTTATTATTATTATTATTATTATTATTATTATTATTATTATCATCATTAATTTATTCAATTACCATATTTTCCTCCTCTTGCAAACGCCACATCTATTTTCAACTACCCTTCTTCTATCTCTTTAATGTTAAAAGTATCTTCTCCCCGTATTTCTTCTATTACTCCCTCTCCCTCTCCCCTTCTACTTCTACCCCTCCCCTTCTGCGTTGTTGTAACTTCTCAAATGTAAGATATTGTTTTATTCAATGTCCTGTAATTTGTAATTATTTTGTATGTAATTTAAGATGTAAACCATAATATAATGTAATCTCCGCGGGTTATTTTATTGTGCGTAAAATGAAAGATATCGTAACTGTATTCATATTTGTATCTTTGTAACGTTTCACTTAATTTTGTTATAGTCGTTATGTAATGTTATATTCATTTTTTCTGCAAAACCCTTTTTTTCCTTTCCAATGAGATTCTTTTTTAACAGGTACTACATTAGTTTATAAATCAATTTTATCTTATATTATTTTATAAATTATTTATTTTCAGTCTTAAGCCACCATCCTGATTGGGGTTTTCGCTGGGTTTCCCTCAATCGCTTTAGGGTTCAATACCGGGATGATCCTTATCTTGTTTTCCCAGTAGTAGATATAGTAAATACCCACCCATTCATACTAATTTTGTAATGATATTGTAAATATTTTCAAAGTCGTTAGGCGGAAGAGAAGATCTCGGTCTGAGTGTCTCCACTAATAGTCATTTATTTATTTATTCCCTTTGGCAACTGTTCCATTTTTTTGTATACGAACGTTACTCACAAGGAGGAAATTTACATTCATATTTACACAAAAAGGGAGCAAAATAGTGATACTTCAATTCAATTGCTGCAATGAAACAATTTCACTAGCTACAATATTCCCACTGACGTAATTAATATGACAAATAATTAAAAATCTGGAGTGTATTCCACATAACTTTACAATTATATACCTCAATATTAATTCAAAACATTTAGTCAACATTTATAAAACAACGTATTGTTAAAATTATATTGTTGACATTTTATTAACGTTAGTAATAAACCTTCTTTGCGATTCTTCTTTTTACTGCATCTGAAAATTGTACGTCGCACGATAATGGTGTTTGGCAATTATAGGCAGATGTTTATAAAGACAAAGAAATTAATTAATTTTCTAAAAAGTTTACTCTTTAGAAACTAGAAGTAGTACGCGGGCAGTTTGTGAAGCCGGAATGAGCTGCCCAGAAAGTCTTCTATTCCTAATGTAATAAAATCCAATTCTAAAGTTTGGTTTTCATCTGTTTCCTTTGTGAGTTATGGAGGGAACAGAAACACATACACGTTATGTCCAAAATCAGAATTCAACAGATGAACGAAAAATACAATCAAAGCTACAACTGGAAGAAGCGATTTGACAGAACTAATTTTAGAGGTTTTCAAAATGACCTGTACTAGTTTTGGACAGTACACTGTTGCCAGAGCTAGTGTTTATCTTTTTGAAGACTAGAACTAGTATTGGACATTATGTCATCACAACAATAATGAAGTTTCTTGTACTTGAAACCTATGTATTCTTACAGTTACGGTTAAAAGCATTACGGTTAAAAAAGCATTACGAAAAGTGACAATTTCTCGCTTTATAGTGTTTCTTATGGTCGGATCGACAGAAAAGATTTCATTTCTCAGGCATTTGATTTCACACGTTCGTGCAACTATTCTTCCCCTTTGAAAATACACTCCACGATTTCATCAATTTTTGTGTTTATATTCACGTGTATAACTCTCAAGACCATCTTGGCTGAACAATGATTGGCTGATACTTCCTCTCCACTCAGATCCGCATGACACGGCAGCAGGGACGACGGCGAAACTTGCTACGTACATCCCTTTGATCTCTTCCGACTCCAAGTGGGAAACGTGTAACATTGCTATGCAGAAAAAGTTTTTTTATAGCATTTTGCTTCATGTAACAATTTCGAGGAACTTCTATATTTAGCATTTTGCTACATGTATCATTTGTTACATACAGCAGTTTCTTTTGAAATATGTTACAAATGAAATTGTGTTACAAATATGATATAACATTTGCAGATTGCTATGTAGTGCCAACGCGGCTTCAGTTAATTTAATCTCCTCCGGAACATCTTTGTAGAAGTCTACATTCAACATATCATAAAAATGATTTACACAACCTATTTTGACGGCTTTTAATTCTTTCTGGGTGTGTACATTCTTGGTGAGTAGGTGAAAATCGAAATTTCTTATCCTTTCCTTATACTGTTCGTATTACAGTAAAACCTCTTTAGTCTGGTATTCTATAATTCGGAAAATTCTAATATCCGGAATCTTGGGTAATAACACAATTTAAACATCATGTTCATCAGGTAATTTTCATGACTTGCCACTACTCAGGTCCCGAGCTTACTGGATTAAAGATGTATTGTACAATCTTTCTTTTGTCGTTCTTTTCTGTTGGCTTTCCTATTGCATGAGAATATTTTAGGAATCAGAACGGAATTCATTTTACTGAAGTATCAAAGAAGCAAAAGTTTGTGAGTTATGAGCTACAATCCCAAACATGAAAGCGAAGATGTGCTCGAATACCAACGCCAAAAGACAATATTACAATTTTTTGAAAAATTAAAAAGTCTAGAAGCAGATTCCTCTCTTCCATTGTCCAAGCCAAAGAAGGTACTCAGTACAATAAATACTGGGGAAAAAGTCCTTGCAAAAATAGAAAATAATACAATTAGAGTAAGTCGATTGAAGAATGTAGCTAGAGGGGCGATCATCGAATCACCAAAGGAAAAATATATTAACACCATCCAAGACGGTGTGAGAGATTCTCAGAAGATTACTAAGAAGCCAAAGAAGAGGGGTCCAACATTAATTATTCTCAATGTTGACGACAATGTACTAAAAAAAAAGAAATGGTAAATGAATTAAACCAACTATCTTGAGAACAGAACAAGCAAAACTCCGAATTATTTGTGCGAATCAAATTAAATGCGACTCGAAATAGAAAACACTGGATTATTCAGTTAACGGTTCGAATTTGAAAAAGAATTGATCACTTGGAATATTGCAAAATAGATGGTCAGCATACAAAACAGATAAGTATACAGTACCAGTTAGGTACTATAAATGTCATAGGTATGGTCACTTGACTAAATACTGTTAAGATAAGGATATGCATTGAGGTCAGATTAGTCATATAATTACAATTGCCCAAGCAAAGAAAATAAACTTGTGTTCGCTACGTACAGTAACTATAAAGGGAACACGTGTTTACACCTAGAACTGGAGATAAAAAGAAATGCGCAGAGTACAAGCGAGTATGGGAGCTAGCAGTGATGAAAACCGATAATGGAGAAAATTGAGGTCGTATAATATAATAAGGAAGATGAAAATAGCTGCAGCTAATTGAAAGAAATATATAGTAGAGAGAAATACGCACAAAAATGTTCAAACAGCTAATGATAAATCCCTAGAAGCAATTATTGAAACAAAATCGAAACTAGAAATTCTAAAATTAGTACAATTTACAAATCCATATATGGTCACATTTAAATACTGACTCCAAAAGTTTTAATTTAATGCTATCTTTGTATTGTCCTCAAAGTGAACCTTTTGAATCTTAGTTACCTTTTTAATTCATACATTGAATGTTTTCAAGAACAAAAATATATTTATTGGCTCAAATACAAATGCAATACCATATGAATGGTATTGTGGTCATATCATAGAATGTGGTCAACATCTGCTTTATCTGATTTACAAGACCTCATGACCTTCTTGTCTGATTGGGGAGACTCTAATAGTCATGAATTCCTAGCATCAAATAAAGCAATTAGTTGTTCATAAAAGAGGAAAATTGATAATTATCTTACTGGTTCTATTAATTGTTTAATAAAATTTATATGCCATTTAATGGAAGTTAACACGGATGAATCAGAAGATCTCAATAAATATAACCTCACAAAAGAAAAGAGGAATGTGTATTCCCATCATTTATAAATGTACGAAGCTGGGTGCGCATTAAATACATGGAAAGATATGGAGTGTGACATCAGTATATCTGATAACGAAGTGGATACAATATATATTTGCAGTGAAGACATACCCCATGGAGATTTAAAAAAAAAGGTTCTCTGAAGGAATTTGAACCGAATCGAAAAAAGGGAGCCTACATAAAGAGCGAGGGATGCACTGCAAAGAGCTAAGAAAATGGGCACGGACGTCAATACATTAAAAAGTCGAAAAAACTTTCTTGGGGAAACTATATAATGCAATCCATTGCCCTGGATAAATTTAGAATAGCGAATTACAATTTCTTAAGGACCCTAAAACTGAATTTGGGCGTATCACACCATGGCAAGAGACAGCCGACGAATTACTATTACATCCATATCCCAGATGACCAAGAAGAAAATGTGTGTTAAGAACAGCGCTGGTAAAGAACACAGTTTAAGTAACTCTACGAATACTTACCAAAGGAAAAATTCACGATGGCCGTATTAAAAAACGTAGTTAAATATCTCAAGAAGGAAAAGCGACGGTGAGCTTAACACACTTCCGGAATTTGTAAAGATGTTATTGACAATCATTGAAATACTTATTTCAAATGTATAATAAATGCATAGAACAAGGAATATTTCCAGACCTATAGAATATGGCATTAATAGCAGAGAAAAATAATAGTAAGAAAATAGTAACAGAATAGTAATAGTAAGAAAAATGTAAATAATAGTAAGAAATAGTAAGAATAGTAAGAAAGCATATGGGTCCATTTGACTATTGCTCATCCTTGGTAAAAATCTGGAAAAAAATGTTAAATGGGGACCAAAAGATTATAAATAAGAAAGGTGGTTTTACAAAGACTAAATGTGGGTTTATTAAAGGGAAATCAACAGTTGATGCAAACTAACTGACATCGTTAAGTAAAATGCACACAAAAACTCGCGTATTACAGTAATTGATATTGAAGGTACGTTTGACAAAGCTTGGAGGCCTTGTACCTTAAATGCAGTTAAGAAAAATTAACTGTCCCTCTAATCTTTATTACTTATAAGGCGATTATTAAAAAATTAGTGACTATAATTAAAAACAAGGGAAAATCTAAACAAAGGATACGGTTCAAATTCAGGTCCTGTAGTTTGGAATGTAATAATGGATCCACTACTACAGAAGTGCGAAAGAAACAAAGCTGTGGCGTACGCGGGTGACAGCCAATTGTGTAACAAGGAATTATTCGCAATCCGGTAGAAGAAGGTAAACGAGCTCTTGAAATAACAATAAGCTGGCGCACTAAAACAAAGACAAGACAATTCAAGACTACTGTCAGGATGATGAGTAAGAATATTGAATCTGGAAGACAGAATATTAAATTAAAGAAGAGAAACATAAAAAATGGTAGTACACAACGTTACCTTGGAGTAATTTTGTACAAGAAAATGAAAAATAAAGATCATATAGACTATGTGATAAAAATCTAGTTTTATATTCTCCGAATTAAGAGAAATTGACCTACCAGAAAGATTTATAAATGTGAATACTCTAATGGCATTCTATTCAAGTGTATACAGACCGATTATGACATTCCGTGTCAGTTTGGGTGTACGGAACTCGACTTATTACCTTTGGAAAACAAACTAAACAAACTGCATAGGGCTTCAAGTGTGTCCTTTCCGATTATAAGCGGAGCTTATACAAAAATATTTACAAGACTCCCAGCCTACAATTCATCACAGGTCTAGTGCTTTTATATTTAAATGTAATAAATTAGCAATACGCTATCGAGACATGACAAGACCAATATATCTTTTAGGGGACTATATTTATACAGCTCGCAGTGGTCTTACGTCAGACAAGACAAAAAATACTGTTTGGGCACACTGTGTAGCAGAACAAATGGGAAACTGAAAGAAGAGGCAGACAATTATTGAAATATTCAAAGGATTTCTAAATAATTAATAATTCACTCTACTGAATTTTACTGTTGGACGAGGTTCATTATTTTGTGATTTAAAAACAATAACGAATTTAGATTGTCGTTTGACTATTTATGTCAAGGGTCGCATTGTCTCCTGTCGCGTGATGCGACTGCCATTTCCGTCAGAACGGTGTTTCCCCCATTGTTTTGTGAATTATACTTGTAAATTCCCCATAAGGTACGAAAAACTTAACGTTATTGCGTTTCTATTTTTATTTGCTACGTTATGGCAGGTTTTTTCACTATGTAAAGCCTATATTTTTGTCAGAATACCAAATATCTTACGACCGCGAAAGTTTCTCATAAGTTCATAGAAATTTAAAGTCAAATAAATCAAAATTTTGCGCCGTAAGGGTGTGAAAATTCATCACTCTGCATTGGGAATAGTTCAAACTATCATTTGAAACATTCTGGTTTTTTAGCCTAGTCGCCCTGACGGATATGATACCTTAAACAGGTAAATATGAGCAAATACATGATGCAGAATTTAATGGAACTTGGGTAATCATAAAGCTTCATGAAATAAACATAACGAGAACACCAGATTGCGAGAGCGGAGAATTAAAATTCATATGAACATCTCATGTTCTCCTCCCCAAATATTCGGCGCCACGAAGTAGTTATGAAAGATTGGCATTGCCACCAAAAGTAGTAAAAATCGTTGTTGCACGTCACCAAACAATATTTCGAGATATATACTCGTATAAATACAATTCGCTTTGCTCGCAGGAGACTACCATTTCATATACCCTCCTCCCCACATAAGGCCTCCCTCCTATCAAATTATGTCTTTGCATAACAGTTTCTATATAACAACTTAACATTTTAATAGGTACCATATTTCCAACTTGGAGATCATTGTATTCACTTATTTAATCACGACAAGTACTTAACTCACCATATTTACTTCGTTGCATTAATCAAGAGATAAAATACACAATATTACAAGTCAATTAAAAAACAAACCTTATTTCTCAAATGAATGCTAACCCTTTCTGGAACTGGATTTCTTTTCGAAATCCATATTTAGTCTATTTCTTAATAGCCGAAGAGGTGTATCGCATTCAAGAAAATGACTTTGTAAATTAGTTACTTGACCCGAAAATTTTCAAAAATACCCTGATGAGGTGATTTTTTTTGTTGAAAAATTTGAAATGCTTGATATGTTAATTTGATTGTAAGGAATCGATTGCAAGAAACCACAAATCGCTAAAATATTTGGAAAACTTTTGGTGGAGCATTTAAACCTTTGTGGGTTGGTTGTAATTTTATTTTATTTAACTGAATTTCTTTTCGAAATCCATTGTGAATCCACTTTTTATTAAAAACCGACGAGATGTATCACATTCAAAAGTTTCTGACCTTTTAAAACAATTTCCTGACTCGGAAATTTTCCAAAATTCCCGGATGGGTTGATCTTATTTTGGAAAAAATTGAAGTTTGACGAGTCCATTTGGACGTAAAGAATCGATTTCAAAAGACCGCAAATCAGTAATATGTATGGAAATCTTTTCCTTGAGCATTTAAGGGATTGTCGGAATGCTTTTTTTATTTATTTAAATGAACGGGATTTTTTTTCGAAATCTAATAGTAGTGTATTTCTTAATAGTTGATGAGACGTTTTGAATGCAAAAAAGGACAAAATTGTGAAACAGTTTCTGGTCCCGGAAATCTTCCTTTTTTTTTAGTTTCAAAAGAAGAGATGTATCAATGGGAGGAGTCGAATGCAAAAAATCGCAAGTCTGTATGAATGAACTGATAAATAGAACCGATTTTTTTGAATTTTATATATTTGTGAATTTTGTATACTTCGTGGATGGAATTTTGTATACTTCGTGGAGTTTGTCTAGTCTCTAATAGATGGTGCTGAATGCAATTCTTTGGGGGACGAAATGTTTGTGTTTCTTATAGAAACTTATCAACATATGTTAAAGGAAAATGTATTGTTTTGGTATACTGTATTTTATAGTTCGTGGCTATTTTACAAAATAATGCATTCGTGTGTTATATACATAGTGGTCCCTCGCCAATTGGAAGCTACATTAATCACTTATCTTGCTGGTTTTCAACCGGGGATTAAAACATCATAAAATTATGAGATATATGTAAAATTCATTTACATTTTTTTGGGTTCTGTAATTTAGAACAAAATGTAATTCCATTATCAAGTAAAATTTTTATTTATTGACAGTAAAACCTTCAGAAAGTCGAATTTTTACATTAGTAATTACAAATTACTTACAACTACTGTTGTTACAACTCAAATTTCTGTTATTGTGTGTATACCAGCTATAGCCTCTTATCCTTACGAAAATTGTTAAACTGGTTCTGACATATGAAAATTATATTATCCAATTATCTTATAAGATTTAAAATATTGTGCAATGTCTTATTAAATGTAAAATATAAATACTGATAAATTGAAAATATTAATAAGAAATAATGTTTTTGTATGAGATGATTGTATTCGGAGATGATGCGGCTAGTGATATATCTAATGTTTTATTCAGTGGTTTTGCAATTTTGTTATTGCGTAATAACACGAAGATAAATCTTGTTTGTGAAGGAAATAGGTGTGTGTGCCTGTAAACTATTTCTTAGGATTTAGATGAGTTAACCCATTCACGCCAAGCGATCTATTTATAGATCAGCCAGAATGATTATATATTTCTTGCAACTAACTTCACTGAAAAATTTGGACTTATGTTCTAAGTATTTTGAAGATTGGTAAATGTGTAAGAATTAATACATATGATTGAAGTATGATTATTGATCCTTAAAAAAATAAAATAAAGTCTTCGTCAGGCTCTTTGCGCAGAGTTGTATGTTTACGTGAGCTAAGTTACTAAAACATTTCATTTTAAGAATTTTGAGCTTCTGCGTATTGCTAAACATGTTCCTCTTTGTTGCTATACAAAATAGGAGTAATTCAATGAATTGGTGCCCGAGATATCGTTTTCCAAAAACTGCTGATCTATTTATAGATCGCTGGACACACTGCGCTTCGGGTATAGGGAACTTGAAGAGCATTGCCGCTCGTAGCTGACATACATAGAAAAGAGTCATAGGGCGGTTGTTTAATTCTATTTTTCCAGTATGGTGTATGTTATGTGTGAACATTTTCCGTGTAAATATATACCAGAAGACCTTTTGTATTTCCGTCCCTTTTGCATTGGTAAGGTCACTTTGTTTTCTTATTCACTGTGACGGACGATGACGAACCTCCAGATGATGCGCAAGTTTATTCGACTGAAAATGATGTTCCAGGACCTCCACTAGTGTATTTTGTTCCTCAAAATTAAAAATAACCATATGTTTATGTACTATAGTTACGTTCAATAAGTAACGTGTGCGCGGATTTACTTAGTAATTTTTGACGTATTTTTTTTCAGGTTATTAGGAGAAAGAACGAAATAAACTGACAGAGAACATACCTCTCACACAAATCGGGCCGGTTTACACCAGGTGGTAGCAAAAATCTGGCACCCACAACACTCAAAATAAACTGGAAAAACTGAAGATTGCACTCCATTGCAACTAACGGAGATGATCCTCTATCATGATGACATTTTGGAGAATATTTTATTAGAGTCAGTTTACTATGCGACTGCATCAAATAATTGCAGATATTGTACTTTGAATCCTGATGAACACAGATTATTTACCTGAATTCTTCACATTTATGCTTCATTTCAACGGTTTGGAATAGTCGAACAGAATTTCTCGGTCAACGAAATGATCGTGAAATATTTTGTCCTCAATAGGTAAAAATAATTATAAATGGGAAGCTGATTCTAATCAAGCCATACGGTTACAAGTCATGACTTTCTTGTGGAACCAGAGGATACAGCTAAAATTTTGATTTGTATTGTGAAAGAGTCAGAACATTCAAGTAAATGTGATGATAGCTTGAAAGATTTACATGAAGAAATGATGAGTTCGTCGAATTATGCGGCATCTCTCTTTGATACCTCAAAGAAATGTGCATTTAGACATGCGCTACGATGGAATGGAGCATTATGAAAGGAAAAGGAAGGGTCAAAAACGCTTCTAATTTCAGAACAGTCCAGAATGACATTCTATCAAAATGCAATGTTACTTGTTTCAAAAATGTTTTGTACAAGACCACATTTTGTAGAAAAATGTCCGTACGCAACTTCTACCTCTTGACGTTGCAAACACTCCTCCACGAGTAGGTACTCGGATATTGAGAGTTACAATGTTTCCTTCCATCGTTTCAAATTGTTGAGGGATAAATCTTCCTTACTAATGAACATGTTAAAGTACATTTAGAAATATTCATCTATGCACATTTAGTAAATATTTTTTATTAGAAATTCAGAAGAAACTACCGAAATATATACCTGTATCTGATGTTCTTCTAAAATAAGCCGAAGAGTTAACGATAAAGCACGAAGGAGGTTGTTTTCAATCAAAAATAGAAATTAAGAATCTTAATCAAAGAAATGCCCGAAACTCTTGCATTAATAACTGTGTGACTGAAGCACGGCATGACATTTTACGATGACAATTCTGCTTTTTATGTCCATATTTAGCGAGTACTTTTTGCGTGCGTTACAGATAATAAAGTGCTTAAATTTGTTGTTGTTAAGAAAATCTTATTTAACTTCGCCAACGGGACAAAGATGCTCAATGTGATACGACAAAGACCCGGAAAAACATTTTTGCGAAAATTTGAAACTGAAGGTCTGAGTAAAGGTAATGTTTTTCTTTTGTAATGCATGACAAAAGAGGGAATATATTATACACTTTTATAGTCTTATTAGAGCTCTTTAACCATATGCCTTATAGGGTAAAAAATCGGAAAGTGCTCTTTGCCGCACGCCACTCTTCTTGTTTTAGATGTAAAGCTATCAATAGGCCGTCTTTTCAACTGAAAATTGTGAGATGCAGGGTATGTGTCCCTTTTTAACTGAAAATTGTTTGTCGCCGCTGAAATTACTTTTCCTTCCATTTTTCCCCATAAATTGACATATTTTTGTCAAACTGCTGCATTACCTGGGATGAATACTAATTTATACTCAGAAGATAATTTCGCGTGTGACCATTATGCAAAACATAATATATATAAATATAAATGTACGTCTATAAACACTGAAATCGTTTGGTGCATATAAATAAACCACACGGTATTGCTTGGAAATGAGTCTCCTCCCTATAATTATGTTCGCTCGATTTGCTAGACTTCGCTACAAGAAACTATTCAGCCCTTCTCAACGTTCGAGGTTCAAATTTTTAAAAAGTGGAACTGTTGTTTTCCATTCTTCATTTGCTAATTATGAAGGTCATATAAATTAAAATGAGAAAATTTTGTTTCCAGAAACAAATATTTACTGGATCAGACGTTCAGCAAAGTTGTTTCATTCTTGTAAACCCACCCCACGAATATTTGCCCGTATTACAAACGTTGGAGTCGAAATATTTACCAATATTTGTGTTTTCTCTTGCACAACGCTGAAATTTATCAAATGTTATAAGTTTCAATGTTGTATAATATAATTTAACAAGTTTTGAACCTATCGAATGTTTTGTATGAAAAAATGTGTTCCTACGTTTAATATTAAGAAATGAAAAAACAAAATGACGAAAGAAAATGTGGTTATTACTATTTCAATTATTCTAACATAGCATATTATTAAAAAGTTTCAGATCTGATATTGTTTTAATTGGCAGTTCATGTGGCACAGCTCTGGAGAGGTAGCACTGCCACACATTCCTCTCTATACATTTGATTTCTACTTGATAACTCAACCACTTTGAATTACGTGCACAAGTACTACCCAAAAATGTGAAACGTTTTGACATGAAAACTATCACCAAAAATGAATAATTTTTAAACGATCTTCTTTGAGCAGACAACTTATTAATCACAACTTTACCACATATAAAATTATCTTCTGACTGTATATGCGTAGTGAAATAAGAACTTAAAAATCACGTTTCATCCTAATGTGAGGGACATCGTAAGCTGACTAAAATATACTAATATAAAAAGAACCATACTTTTTTATACTACACCGCAGCATGGTATTAACCGTTATTCTCACTATAGTACGGCATAGTATCATTACTATAACATTTTAGTCACCTGATTATGTCCCTCACATCTAGGAACGAAACGCTATTTTAAAGTTCTTATTTTAGTAGATTTTACAGTATCTACAGTCAGAAGGTGATTTTGTACATGGTGAAGTTGCGATCAATAAATTGTGTGTTCAAAGAAGGTCGTTTGAAAGTATTCATTAACTATTGGCAGACGTGCAACGAACCATATCTCCAAAAATACCTAATATATAGGTCATTTCCCAAAAGTACTTACATGAATTTCCCACGAAGGGCTCCGAAGACAATTCGTGGCCTCTCCTTGCATAAATGCAGCAGCAATGAATGCAGAATTGAATGTCAAAACTTCGCAAGCATTAGATGTAACTTTCGCGGTCGTTGGTCTCTGCTTCTTCTGACGCTTGGTACAAGAGTATGGCACCGGATCATTTCGGTTTTTCATGCACTAGACCTGCACTAGAATCACTTTCGACGGAAATTTCTTAACTTAATTTGATATTTTCATGCCACGAAGAAAACAGAAAATATTGATATACCATGCCAGCCATTACATTTTTATTACAGAAATTTATAGACGTATAAGATAAAGAAACATAGAGAATAAAGAAATTTCGTTCCAAGATCTTGTAATCAAAAATATATATCAGAGCTGCTAATCTAGATGCAATGTAATCTGTGATAACATTTCTTTGACGGCGCATGTTTTTTGCTCAAAATTTCTCTCGCATTCACAGGTAATCTTAACTACGTTCTATTGAAATTATCACTAGTTTTCATCGAAAAGCACACCTAACAACTTATCCATATCGACTACAACAATAAATGTTCACAAAATAATTTACCTTGTGTTTTCATTAATCGGCACACTAATGTCAGACAACACGACACCCAAAACAAAACCCAGAATCACCTTTTCTCACATGGAAAAGAATTTGCCCACTTCATGCTCAGCCATGCTCAGCCCGACAGCGCAGGAAGAGAGCTGATGCTTCCCCATGGTGTTGCCACGTTTTGTTTTTCACAATGTGTCTTCTCCGTAGAAAAACGATAAGCATTTCACGCAATTTCTGTCAATTCAAATACCAAATAATAAATACGAATAGTCACTAATTATATTTTTCTAATGAATAATTTGTTTCCGAGAAGCAGGCTAAATTAATCCAACCACATGGAACCATGCTACTTTCCTCTCTCCAAGAAACGGCAAGTTATCATGGAACCAACCAAACGCTTATGAATGAGGTTGAAAGGCTGGATGACTATTTGCGACTAGTAGGGTAGAAGTGTGCAAAAGTCGGCGAGGGGTAATTATCCGCATCGACGTTGTAAAATTGTATTGATGATAATCTAGATTGTCACTATAAGTTGCTCACGTGCAATGGTACCTCTCTTCTTGGCTGGAATATCAGTCTAATACAAAAATAAGACGAAGAGAAAATGAGATACGTCTGTTTTCTACTGACTTGATTCAATAATCATTCTGTTAATCGGAATATCTGAGCACCTTCTATTACTTTCAATTGCTACGTAATCACACAGTTCTTGAGTAATTTTAATTAGCTTTATAATGGTGTGCTAATTTATGCTATTGCATTATGAGATTGGGAATAGCTAGTTTTATCGACAACCATGAAATGGGGTAAGAATCCGCACAGCCACAGCAATGACGCAAACAACCGAATCACCTTTGACCCAGGTATGATGCAGACTGATTCCTCTCCACGGTATTTTTTTTCTGTCTCGTTCTTTTTTCTTCCAGATCAGTGATAAACATTTTTTAAATTAAAAACAGTTTTAAAGTACTGACTAGTAGATAGACGCAACATACCGACCTTATCTCCGAATTTTTTCTCTTAACGCAGGAGGCTGTTTCCAGCCACAAATCCTAAACAAGCTCCCTCGTCCAAAACATGCCCAAGTTCTTCCAATTCTTTAGGTTCTGCTTCCATTATTAAGTTCTGTATTAAAACCATGACTAACAGAATGTCTTTAAATGTTAACATTCTTTTTTTGCGTCTCTACAGTGCAAATAAAATATTATCCTCCTATCTATAACCCTTAAATTTGTTGTTGTTTAGAAAATCCTTTTTTTTTCGCTTGTGGGCAAAATCCAAAGATTTCCACCCTATAGCATGGGAAAAGAGTCAAGATAATCATTTGAAATTTCGAAATTAAGAAGTTAGAGGTAAATATTTTTTATATGCATAATAGTTCGGGGTATTCTCTTTTGAACATACTATAACTCTTGTACCTCGTTGAAAAGGATTGGTAAGTACGTCGTAGATAATAATTAACCCCTCTCGAAACAATTTTGTTTTTTTTACATATGAACTTATTGTTAATGACGTTCCGTTCCTTCTTTTCGCTGATTTAACATTATTCCTTTCTTAATAAAATATTTCTGTAGTGTGATAAATTAAGCCCTATAGAAATATTTTGGCATTTTGAAAGAGGAATGCAACAGGAAATAAGGAAACATAAACAGTAGTAATCATTCAGTATGTTTTCCGCATCAATTTTACTCATGAATTTTTGTGGAACGATGTCCAAGTTTTAGACGAAAAAAATTATTATGAGAGAACAGTATCTGATATGCTGCATGTTGAATGTGACAAAAATACAATAAATCAGCATATTGATACAGAAATGCTACCTAGGATTTATGACATTTTGAATATTTAATTCCTTAAATTTGTCTCAATTGTATTTGGTTTTATTTTAATTTTATCCTGTATGACGTAATATTTTGTTTTCAATTAATTTTAATGTTAACACACCATTCACACGGTAATTTTTTGACGTTGGTGGGTGGGTCAATTGTTGTGAACCCTGAGTCCATGTCTAATGCTCGGCCCCGTGCCATTCTGTGTATGTGAGCATCGTTCATACATATTCTAATGTATTTTTAAAATTGTACACCAGATGATGATACCAAACGGTATCAAAACGTGTAATATTTAAACTGTGCTTTCAAAATTTGTTCATTAAATTGACATTTTGTGCAGAAAATTGTCTGCTTTATTTGGTGGATTGAAATTTATGGATTTTAAAAAGGAATAATTTAATCAAAGGGATTTTAAAGAATCTCTGTGGTAGAACAGCCTTGAATATGTCCGTCTTAATGACATTTCTACTGACAACGCTTTATGGCAAGGTCCATGTTGTGCTGCCCTCTACAACCGGTTCGAAAATGCGCGCCAATTTCAAGTGACCGGATTGTCCGACAAATGCGTGAACACCATTCATTGCTATCGAATTCATAATAACACGAAAGGAGGAAAACACGGTCATGCATGGTTACAGGCATCGTTGACACTTCCTTATTTTTGATCACCCCCGTGACGTCTGGTTATGGGGTTACCTCAAAGCCACTGCTTATGGTATTAACATGAACTTTTTGGCGGAATTAGAAAATGCGATACACTGACAAGTCCATAACATTCCTCCTGATATGACTAGAGCTACTGTTGAAAATGCGATACGCGATTTAATTTCCTTTCATAAAATGGTGAACACCACGCGGAATATGGTTTATAACACACTTCAGAAACGATTAATAACATTTTAAACCGATGCCTTCGAATCTTAATTCGTTTTACAATATTACATATTTCACCTTTCCTTGTGGTGAGTTCTTAATTTTGTTGTTGCGGAAAATAAAGTCCCATGACCTTCTGTACACTATTACCAAGTTTGACAACATTTTGTCCCGTACAACTTTAGAGACCATTTTAAAACGTAACTTCATTTTGTAGACACTCTATATATAATTAAAAGATAAATAAAAGGATCCGAGGTCATTGCTTTTTTAAGTTATTTTTTATGAGTTACCGATTTCAGATTTATCGGCACATCAGACTAGAGTTGAATTTCAAAGATTTCAATGACAGCAGATTATTTGCTTCCAACATATATTAGTAACCTTTTTCCTGAATCATACTAATGCACAAGAAGAAATTGCTTACCCGAAAACTTACCTCACCGAGCGATGCAAATGTACAAGGAAATATCGAAAACGGAAGGACACTATACTAACATGAACAGTTTGCTCTCTATGAGATATTTTGTTGATAAAGGCTCTTACGAACTAGGTAAATAGTAGTTTTCTTGATTTTACATTTGTGGATTGGCAATTATTAGTGAGAGTTTACAAATATACTTCGAAACAACCATTTAATGTTTTTTTAATGAAATTTTGCGTCGGAGGGTTCAGATAAAGAGTGCGTTTCCTTCCTTACGAGCACGAACAACCCAACGTCGCACATTTCTGATGTCGATACAATCATCACAGTACACGGTTTTTATTCTTCTATGGATTTCAATAGGAGGCACGTTATCTGAGGCAAGAAAATCGATTACACGCTGTTCCTCATGCACGACATAGTTACGTTATACATCGCCATGTTACACGCTACAATTCGGAGCCCTCTAGCGGCAGAGGGTTGCAACTTGCGTCAGCGAAGCTGGAAAGTAGACCGAGTAATGTGCATGGCATATAACACCTCAATCGATATTGAGAACTGAATCAAAAATTCGGAGGCATTACTTTTCAGCACACCTTCGTACATTTATCATTTGACACTTTATGGTTGTTAATCTTGTTGAGAGGAGTAGTAGTTTCTCGCGCGTGACAACATGAACAGAATGTATTACAGATATTCAATTTCTATATTCACAGCGTTAATCTACGTGTCCTTCTGATTCAATAAGCATCATTTTTACCGATTTTTAATTTTTTGAGAAAAATTGTTAAATTTGATAATTGTCGAAAATAATTTAGTATATTAAGAATCTATATGTCAAATGCAATCCAATTATATAGTTTTTATGCGGAAAGAGCTATTATTTAATTTTTTTTGAGACGTATCGCCAAGCGTCATGCTCAATGATAAATCAGTTTTCAGATAGGCATTCACTGGAATGACGGACTTTCTGCGTGAATTGGGTGACTTAATAATCTTCGTAATTTACACACTCCTCATTTTTTGTATTATGATTTTCTTATTTATTTATTTATTAATTTATTTATGTATTAATTTATTAGTTTATTAATTTATTTATTTATTTATTTATTGAGTTCAGCAACACATTGCTAAACATTTCACAGGCTCCTCCTACTCAGTATAAGGTCGAACTATATTTTGATCAAATATCTTTCATTTATATTACTTTGAATATTTATTAGCTTGTCCTCGTTCTCTTATAACTGTGTTTTTATTAAAAGATCACATGATAGGCATTTTCTGTAATCTCTAGTTAAATATTTTTTTATCTACTGAAACTAGCGAAATACTTGAGTCATGATGAATTTATTTCCACACAAAACACTTCTAATATCTAAGAAACGTTAACATTAAATTAATCAAAAAACATGTGATAATAATATAGAAGAACATATTTGTTAGCTTATTTTGATGAAGGATACGTGCTAAATTTTACTTTTATACTATCGCTAACTGTCCATCCTCGGAAAAGGGGACAAGGTTTCAGGGGCTGAATGCGGGAACAATATATTACGAGAGAGACCGTACCCTGGACACTTACTCCACAGTTCCTGATTCGGTATATATACATGAAATGACATCCTGGTGCTATTTTCACTTAAAACAGGATGTTCGCGAAATATAATTTGGTTTGGATGCTAAGACTTCGGTTAAGCATGATAAACGTTCAACCTAACATAACATAAAGAAGAGCGTTTCTCGTTTATATTAAATAAACACAACGGCTATGAAAAGATATTAACTTGTATATCTAACATGTGTGTTAGTATGACTAGATTATGAGTCTAAATAATTTTGGTTGTAATTGTATTCTTTGAATCTATCGAAAGAGTCTCATAAAATTTTAATTGGGTTTTTATTATTATTTAGAACGAATTTTTTTTTTACAACTGGTACTTACCTATAACACATTTGAAAGTCAGGGTCCGTAAGGCCTGCAGCGCGGGGAGGGTGGGGTGTAAGGGCCCCACCGTGGTGAGAAAATTAAAGTAAAATAAAAGATAATAATGAACAAATATCACATGTTCCTCGACTTGATAGAAAATGAAAAACAATTTAATTGTCTTAAGTGTATTTCTTCAACATAAACTGAGCAAAAACGAATTTTCATAACAAGATTTATATTGAACACATGATTTAATTTAAATAAGGTATACATTTATACAATTTGTTGTTACTAACAGTTTTGTAAGTCAACGGGAAGTCAAGCTTTGTGGGTACGCGTAGATGGGTTGTTCGCTACTCCGTCTCAGCGCGTCGCAACAGAAGTGTCAGAAATATCAATGTAGGGATTCTCTTTTGTTTCTGATACCGGCAAAGAAGAAATTCAGGCAATGTAGGAAAGGAAGAAGGAAATTAGGAAATTACAGTGAGACAGGCATCTAAATAACCCAAAAAAACAAAAGACTTTTGAGTGAAATGGTAAACAGAAGAAGAAGTAATAATGCAAATTATGTTTTATATAGACTATAATTTAGTAGTTCACTTAATGTTTGCGTGATTATTGTATATAATTATATAAGTCATGAGACCATTTTTTAAAGAGGAGGGGTGTCCCATGAAAAATCTTGCCCCGGTGAGATCCGAGTATTGGGCAAATGCAACAAATCGCTTCATCTGACTTTCAAACGAATTCTTAAGTTCAAAATAAAATGAAGAGTTCACAGTGAGTTGCTGGAAAGAATGAGCATAGAATAGTTTAATCAGCTACTGTGAAGATGATTGCAGAATGTACGAGGGAAGTCGTGGGAAAGATTTGGCATGGAGAAATCCCAGAGGTCAGCGGTGCTCGCAGACAGCTGGTTGCTCAAGCAATGAGTAAGTGCGTAGCAAATATGTGACCTCTCACAACAGAAGTATTTGCCCCAGGCTTCCACCATTACTCCAACGAAGGAAACGATGAATATTTGACTGATGAAGGAGTTATAGGATGAACATCATATATAGAAATATAATGATCAACACGACCTTTAAGTTAATATAAGCTTATTCAACACAGGTTCTTTCTTTTCAGAAATCTATTTTCAGACACATTTTGGACTAACTTTGACGCATGCGATTATCGTGTTCTGTCGAACGACGAACACTTAAAGACAAAAAAAAACATTCCAATTTCTTATTATGTTCCTTTTCTAGGAAATACTGAAGTTTACATCAAAATCTAATAAATTTAACGGTTTATTCTACTATTTTCTAGTATTCACTCATCGTATTACGCATTGTCAACATCGCTCTTAGAATTTTGATATGCTTACTTTGTAGAGAGGAAGGACGAAGGCATTAAAGCATGTAAACCTTAAGCGTCATTCGCAAATACTCCGGTCTTATAAATGCTATCAATATATTTAAAGTAATTTCTTGTAATTTAAAAAATATATCTTAAATATAATTTCCGTCAACTGTTCCGAAATGAAAGTATATTCGCATTTCAATTTTTTTTACAATTCTTTAAGACTTTAATTACTTTTGTTATCTTCATGACAATCACTCACTGGACCCTTGTAGTCTAGAAAGTTGTGATAATTTGTGGAAATAAGTTAATGTAAGGAAAATTGAAGAATAAAAACGATTTTCCGGCCAAAATGTGTCTTTCTGGCAAGTCGGAATAACTTTTACAATGACACATCATACGATAAAAAGAAAGAACTAAATTAGAAAAGAATGTGTGAGAAATATCTCCATATTTATTTCAAAATATTATATTATTATTTGTATTATTGATATTGATATAAAATAGTGAGACCATAGTACATAAATTCAAATATTACACTTTAGTTAAATGCGACAAATTGCAATGTCAATGTTTATGCAAAATGTTGGAAAAAAACACTATTTTAGGATTACGATAAAATGTGGCTTATATTTGTCCATTTCGGAAAGGCTTCAATCTGGAATTACAGCATTTGAAATTAATAATTTTACACTTTTGGCGCCCATAGGCCACACAAATCTGGCAACCCCCGAAACCTTTTAAAATTACATTTGATTATAATTTTCAATTATAATAATCATCATACTATACTATATTCTAGAAAATACTCGTTGGAGATGTGTGTCTACCCCAAAGTCGGAGGGAAAACTAATGAAAATCTCAAAATAAACTTATATTTGTTGCCTTTTTTATTTTCTGCCAATGCTTCAAACTTTACGTTTTCGACCTGAAGTCGAATTATTGGAATTTCATGTATACTCAGAAATCTAATAATAAAGTAGTAAGTATTGATAAAGAAAATTAAATTCTTGTACTTTTGAAGTGAAAATATATATTGTCGTATGTTAGACAATAGCTGAAAGCAACAATAGAGGAACGTGTACCCTTTTCCGCATTTAGATAATCTCTTAAATTATCTTGACGCCTTTATAATATGTTTGGTCGAGTGTTTACAAATACATAAATAGTTCCAAATGTAAAAGACACTTCATCAATCACTTTTTAAAATTGAATTTTCCTTGAATTTTTTTAATGCTGGGTCCAGAATTTGGCGCCCCCCAAAAATTGACGTCTTAGGCCGCGACCTACTCGGACTATTGGGAAATCCCCCTGAATATATCATATACAAAACGTCACTGAAATTTGAATATTCTGTTATTTAATAAATATTACAGGAGACCGTGACAGAAAGTGAGCAGATTATTTTAAAACACTTGAAGCATCGCGAGGTTTCTCTAGTGGAAGACCTGACGCGAAAGTTTTCTTTTATTCAATTCGAGTATATTTCCCGCCTTCAAATTCAGGCAAATGTACCGCTTTAATTTATTTTCTGATTCAAAAAAAGCAAGTTTACGGAAGAACGCTTGAAGGAGACGAAGCTTCTATGTTACTCTGCAGAAGGAAGCTTAAGTACCACCTCGTTTATCAGTCAAATGATTCTAGTGTTACGACGCAAGTAAAGAAGAAACGCTTTCAATGTTACAGGATAGCGCGTGGGCGAAAAACGGACATTTGCCCCATGAAACAGATTGTTCCTCCTCTTCGCTATATTTTTCTCTTTCATCTTCTTCCGTCATTTCTCATCAATAATAGATAATGATTTATTATAGAGAAGCTTTTTAAGTACTTATAGGTACACGCATATGTGCAATGTATCCACATAATCTCCACATTTTTTTATTTATTCTCTAATAAAGGGATGTTTCTCATGAATTGCAAATTTTGTTGTTGAATGTCTGTGCTTATTAAGGGCTAAGAGGGTTTCGACAACTAGAGCAAAATTTCCCAAACGTTTTCAGAAAGCGACAAGCGATAAAACAGTGAAGAATGTAAATACAAATCAAATTTTATACAAGAAATCTCGACGCTCGCTGCTGATATTTGGAACATGATCTGAATACTAGATTTCAGTTCCCAAATCCAATCACTAAAATTTTTTGAATGACATACATTTTTTTTTCATATTTTACTGTGGTAAACCATTTTGCACACTAGTAACGCGTACGAAATACATATTGAATAAATAATTTGTTATGATATGAAAAATTTTGTGAAATAACGATACGTAATAATATGTAACGGTATGTAAGATGTATCTCATATCGTCTAGAACGAAGAGCTGGCGAATAAACAAAACTGCAAGTTCACATTTCAACAACTATCAGAATAAAAGAGTTAATCATTAAGTATAAGTATATGATGTGTTGAGTTTAGGTCATAATAAAAACATCATTCATTAGATCGTCAACGTTTAGATTTTTATTGAGTCATCTTTAAGGCTCTCTGCAACCATAAGTGAATCTCCTCACCAAACATATCACTACAACCACTCATTTCTCAACATTATGCTGTAGTTAATAATTCAGATTTTGAGCTAAAGATGTCGAATACACTTGCCCTGTGCTATCACCCTCTGTTTAATAATAAAGGAAATAAGCTTTGAAATGTTTATTACGACCTTGTAAGTAGACTGACTACATTTTATTACAGTTCACGACGTTTCAACAACTGCTTACTGTTAACATCGGTTGATTGTAGTGCATAAGCAAATGAGTTAAATTTACCTTGGTAACAAAATTAAAACAAGTTTACTACATATTCATAAAAAACAATTCTATAGAAAAATAAATAATTCGAAAACAAACCATCAAGCAGAAAATTACAGACACAAATGAACACAGACTGGTTAGCAAAAATTTATAATTGTTTTCTTTTTCTGACGAGAACAATGCCAATTTTAAATATTTTGTATAAACGTAATTACCGATATTTGCCAATTCAATATCGCTAAAGCAATGGGGGTTGTCCATGCATGGAATGAGGCAGAGAACCGCTAGAATAAGCATAGAAAGTGAAAGGGGCGACGACAGATCGAGATGGACGGGGATTGTCAAATTTACGACAGAGGTGGGCAGGGGTGAGGCTGCGGTGGGTTGTGGCAGGGGCGGGTCGGGGGTAGGAGAGGCAAGCAAGCGGGGCCGGCGACCGGCCTACCTACATTCCAGCGGCCAGGTGGTGCGTTGCGTAAACACGTGCGATCCTCGATCGAGACACGCGTTTTCCAAGAAGTGCTTGGTGCACGTGTGCTTATACGGTCTCCGCAAGCCCCCCACCCTAGAACGAGTTACGAGAAAAATTTCTCGCGATTCGTATTATTTTTCCTTTTCTTCTCCGTACGACATTTTAGATGATGTTGAATTATTATTTTACCGCAACGTATTTGCAAGTTCGTCTTCACAAGTTCGAGTATTTTCAACGGGAATCCAACAGCGCCGGAACTCGAACCAGGGTACTTTGCTTGTGAAGGCGGGGATGCTACCAGTGGCCCAGAGGTAGTACCCTGGTTCAAGTACCGGCGCTGTCGGATTTCTGAAAACGGACGTTGAAGTAGAACGTCTGAAACGTAGCGTCTGCTATATACCTGTTGAAAATAAACAAGTTGAGACGATGGTCAATGTCTAAATAAGTTGCAGAAAAAATTATTATTGTTTCTGGTTTTCATGTTATCACCAAGTTACAATTACTCTTGTTATGTAATAAACAAAATCACAAGTTTTTCACAACTCTTCGTGGTTTTCGCTGAGATTGAACATTTTGACAAACTTTATAGAGGATTCGGTCGACTGTGGACAGTAACAAAGCCAAAACCTCAAGCCGCATGAGAAAACTTGCCAAGTACTCGTACTCCCCTGGACGAAGCCAAACTCAGCATCACATTAGTGAGTGTAAAACCGGAACACGCCCCAAAGAGATTTAATCGTGATCTTAGGCGACACATGTTTCTCCCCAAAGAGTATAAAATACACAAGTCACAAATCAGTGCTTTTTGCATCTTTTGACGCCTGGATATGTTTCGACACTTTCTCCTGAAGTTTTTCGTCAAAAGCGTCTTCTGTCTATTTTATTCGCCAAGAAACAAAATTGGGTGGTGAGCGAAACAACACTGCCGCTATGTTCATCGCCCGTGATCCTACTGTCGACTCCGCTTGAAGGCAACGTTGCAAATAGTGCATGAGGGTTAGCCTCTTACGACTATCCCTCGCTGTGCCGGTTTCTCACGTGACAACGTTACAATGGCTCGCGGTCTGTTGTCGCAATCACAATTCGAGTCAGTGCCGTCAAATAGAGTCTCGACCTTTACAGGGGTCGGAGGGATGGATGTGTCGGAGTTTGGAAGGAACAATTCGTGGAGTGTATTTGACGGCATCTTTCTCGCGAAATTCAATGTTGACAGTTGTATCCAAACGGTATAGTAAACAAAACACTAAAATGTTATCGGACAACTCGTAAACATAGGTATCAACAAATCACCAATATAAACAATTGACATCGGATTATCTACAGACACCGCCCGAAAAAAAACTATTACACGCTCCTGGGAGTTTCCTATCATAAAGTCCCATACTACAGGGATATATTACTGTCTGAGCCACCCGCGCGTCCATGAATGTGACGTTCCAATCAATAATAATCGTTGATTCTCTGCAATTAGACTGACATCCGATGGTCCAGTATTGAATTATATATACAATAATAAAATTTCCACACAAAAATTTGCAAAGAAAAACAATTTTATATTATTTGTGGTAAAATAAAATAGATTTTTAGTTCCTAAAATAAAGATAAAAACTTCGATCATTTTTTCAGGGAAAATACAATAGATCCCCTAGTGATTTCCACAAACCATTGATTCCTACAATCCCAGAAATCGCCACTAATTCCTCAATTTCATCAGTTGGGTACAAGATTTAGTTCTAAAAACAATTGATAAAGACCATAATTATTTCCTTCACTTACTTGTTCAATTGTTTTCTAATAAGTTTCTTTCATGACTAATTATTAAGGAAGGTTCGTTTTGGCTTGGTATTGAAAGTATGACTAGCATTTGAGGGAATGGGGCTTCAGGTTGACTTTCCTTCTCTTTTAATAATCTACTTAAATTTCACTAAATAATAAATGATAAGAAGGTGGTGTGATAATTATTATTATGTATTATGAAAACTAAATGGTGAAGAACAGGATAAATATATTACTGTAAGACTATTTTATTTATCATAAAAAATCCATCACAAAATCTGTACATCATAAATGTAACACCTCATTTATAAATGAAATTTCTTACAGATTGTGGCTTTATAGGTTCTACTAGGTACATACATTAAACTTAAATTCCAAATAGAAAATAATTGGAGATTAATTCAAGTCTTCCATTCACCTATTGTCGTCGTGCTGTCGTTTAAGAATTTTTAGGAAACAATTTCATATATTAATTTCGTAGACTCATTTTCAAAGTTCGTTATCTCAATACTTCTTCAAAGGAAAATGTATTTATTTAAAAATTTCAATCTTCTTTTCCAATCAGTCAATATCCCCTAGCATATTCTAATAGGAAAGTTTTCACAAATATTTGCTACAGAATATCTCAAGAGTGTAAGGCTGGGTAAAGATATGTTTGTCAAACATTAAAAACAATATAAATTTCACACTTAAAATGTTTTACTCCCTATTTTTGAAAGGCAAAGGTAAACCACATATAGTGATCTTGAGTCTCGTGTAAGCTCTACACCCTTGGGTACAGCACAGCTTCAGCCATCAACAGCAACTGCTCAGGTACATAACACTAACATTCTTACCGTCCAGAGTAATTACTTCTCTGGATTATAAAGTGGAACATGCACATATGCTTTAGATCCAAGTCTGAAGTAGAAGAGAAACGAGGCACTTTGGAAGTGCTGAAGAAAGTATAACCACATCTTCATTTAAAGTTCATTCTAAAAGACGTATCAAGTCGTACTTCATATGGCTTGAATATAATGTTCTTGTAAGAATTGCCTCCAGTGACAAAAACAGAGGATGCCACCTCTATCGGCAAGTGCAATGCAGAGGATTAGTCTGAACACACATGGTGCTTTAGGGCTCCAGGCACAAGATTGGCGACCATGTATATCAGTGCTTCTCAACCCTTTATACCTACCTACATACCTTAAAAAATTTCAAGTTTTCCCTCTATATATCAAAAGACATTTTTATACACATATATAATTTTCTATGCTACTGTAATTTTAAAGCCATTAAAATTATAAATAGACAAATAATAATTTACAAATATATGATCGATTAAGTGTAAACAAATTATCTCGTGAAATCCTTGAAAATCTGTAATCATAATTCTTCATAAAATCTTGCATAGTATACGTATTTCTCATGTAATACATTTTAATAAATTTTAAAATCTTGAAAACTTTCTCAACTTCGCAAATATCAACCTTGAAAATATAGTTTAAATTTTTAGCTTGTGTATAAGAGTTGCAGTTATATGGTTGAGAAACAAAGTTATACGGCCAGTCAGACAGTGTAGACCTGGCAGTCAACACTTACACCTATGAAGTCATGTCACTTTCAGGTTTTTCCTCATTGCTCGTTGAAGTACTATTGTTTTCAATTTCATGATATCGAACAGGATAAGTGAGCTGGTTACCTTTATCCCATGTATATAATTCCTGGAAAAAAAGAAAGTATAGTAATATTATTATTCAAACATTCACTTTAATTTTCTACAGTATGCTGTGCCATGCACTCGGTGAACAATTCATAGGTAGGTCTGATTCAAGAATCTGTATGTAGTAGTTTCCAAAGAACTCTTTAGTTAGTTATCAAATGTGCGTTTGAAGGTATTAAATAGAATTAAAATTTTAACAAAAATGAATATCTCAATCACGCAGTTACTCTAGAAGAGAGGAATTGTAGGATATCAATTTTCGTACAATTTCATGATCTGGCCAATGTGAAATCAGCTCCCAAAAAGAAATGTCAGATTTTTAAGAAAATTCCGAAGAAATGTAAGTCACTCTTCAATACCATCAGCTTGATGATGGTATTGAATCAATATAATTCTAAGATGAACAAGTTCTTTTCTTCCTGAGAGGAAGATCAAGGCTCGGAGACAAAATTAGTCTTGAACAGAAAGTTCTCTGAACGGTAGTATACGAGTACTTCAAAACAGATCGCCAGACATTCTCCATACAAACGGAATAGTGCCATAATTGAGGAGAAAGTGATTGAGCCTATTTTAAGAAAAAGGAAATTCAACTCGTTCAGATAGTGATCGATCAGTTTCAGTGACACTGTCGGAAGAGTGAACAAAAAGATCGCGGTTCATCAAATAGCGAACTTCTAAGATTGCTGTAATCGAATCCTTCAAGTGCCGCGCCTGCTTCACAGACGATGAACATCTCCACCCCGAAGTTCCTCAGTCAGTCATTCAGCGCTTAAGGTAGTACTAGCGTAGGTGACATTAAATCACTAAAATATCTTAAATCGGTATAATTAAACAGAGTAACGTGTACTTATTGTGATTTCAACTTGAAAAACATACTTCACCGACCATTTAAATTAAATAATTGCAATAATTCTGGAAAGTTAAATACATTGCGTCGTATGGAGGAAACTCTTTATTTTCAAAAAATTACCAACTTGTAAACCACGAAAGTGACGGAAGTTTTTTGTGATTAGTAGTAAATTTTCCGTAGTATTTTTTACATCACTCTTATCTGTAGGTCACCGGACATTTGAGAAATTTATTTAACTTTTTCTGAGGTGAGATGCATAAATCACGAAACAAATGCGATCGGTCGCCATGCTTTTACATGCTCTGATGCATTTCAAACGAGTCAAACGAGTTCCTGAATATTGTTCGTATTGTTATTAACCCATAAATTCAAATTAAATAACATTTTTTCTTCGCCATAATTTATATTGTTGTGTTTTAAATCAGTTAGAATAATCGTAAAGAAAACAATTATACATATCTGTGATTTGACTAACTTGGAATGCCAGTTCCTCCTTAATTCCTTGACTCGTATACTTCGATGTCACAGACACTCTCCAGTAGACAACATGTCTCCTGCGATGGCACGTTAGTTTTTAACATTCGTCATCACCAATGAAAGCGTGGACACGTTTATTAAAGATGATGATACTCAGTTAATTGAATTTTCGAATTCATTTTGAAGATCACACTGTTGTTGAAGGCTACCACGCCTAGCGTGTATTGCGGGATGCATTGTGCCTGTCATGGGACGCACATCTCATACCAAGCGAATGAAATAGTTTTAATTTCGTTAGATGCCAAAAAAGGAATTTAAATTTTTATCAATAATATTGTATCGTTTCGTGATTAGAATACATGTGCATTCAAGTTGCTTGCTCATCGGGAAATAAGTAATGTTGGCTTTAAAATTCCACCCAATAATGGAAGGTAAAAAGAGCGAAAGAGAACCGCTTTAAGGTCGTTCTGCCAGGTAATGTTAGTCAAATCAGTGAAAAGTCTAATTATTTTTTGCTGATATTTATATTATTTTTCGCGATAGTTTAATGAATAATAATAATAATAAGTTATAAGTCTAATTTGTAACGAATGGTTATTTATATTAAGTCTCATACAAAAAAAGGCCTCACTTGACTCTGTAAGTAGCATAACTTGCCATGAAGATTATTTTGCCACTATACTTCCTGTCAATTCTGTTTTCCTTGTACTCTGCCGCCTGAACACTCGTGGTCTCACCAGACCAGGCCATCTGCATTAGGACCCGTCATGAGATATTTAGTTGGTTTCATAAAAATAATTTCTATAACTTGCATATTGAGAGCCATATTAGTTGTAATAAATAATGTCTTGGGATTTAATGCAAAATGAATAATCACGTCGACTGCCGTGATACGCGAGTGCAATGTAGTCGATGCATTCTCATGCCATTGAAGACACTGGCGTACAGCTCGCAGAGTCTAAAACTGCGAACGAGACATTGAAAAAACACAAAAATCGTTTCAGAATGCCCGGTAAACACTGCCAAAAATTATTTTAAAAGATAATTCTGCTTTTCAAAATATTTGGAAAGTAACTTATTTTTGACAATAAGTTCTTTCTCGTAAGGAACAATGTATTTCATCGGTATGTTAAATAGTAAATATCTCACTTACGTGGGAAGCTATATTTTAAAAGCTACAATTGACAGAAGCATGTATTATTGTGTCTGTATTTAAAATGTAAGACGTTTACAATATTTAATTATCTGTCGGCAGAACGACTTTAAATTTGAAAATTCATCAGAAGATTTACATTTTCATTTTACATTCATTAACATTAAATATTTACGAATTCGACGCTAAATAAAAAGATTAAATGACATGCAATAACCGTTGATCATAGATACTATTATTTTCAAAGGGCAGTAAAATAATAAATAATTTTTCTAGTTTTACGAAACAGTTTTAATAAATTTATAATTTCTTTTTTTTTTGAGGGGGGGGGTTACAAATAAGGAGGATTCTCACTATTTCCAACTATCACGGTGACGACGGTTCTTAACCAGGGGTGAAATGGAACGAAAGAGCGTGGAAAAGACGCTCTCGCACTGCTTGGGTGTAAATATTTTTTAGTCCAAATCATCAAATCTACCTGAACATTTACAAGGTTTTATTTAAAATTACAGGAAGATAGTAAAGTATAGCTAACCCTCCCTAACTGCTCCAACGTGGAAGTTCCCACACTGCCAAATTTGTCACTACATCCCTGTACTTATAAAATAGCTCTCTTCGCAAGTCCCAGGAACATCGTCATATCGCTGCAGTAACACCATCTACCGTCGCCACGAGGTAATAGGACAGACGGAAAGGAAGCGTGTGGCACAAGAACGTCAAATCTGCGTGAAGCTGTCCGACTGAATTATCGTAATGCCATCAAGTGAAAGCTTTCATGATTATGGGAACTATTCCCATAGTCTGGGCCATCTTATAATACCGAAACCAAATTCATTTTTGATATCAGTGTCGGGAAAAGTAAAATGCTCGTCAACTTCTATGGATCCACTCACAAAGGATTGCTTACCTGGAAAGTTTAGAATAAGGTTTTATTTTGTCAGACTCCTATTTATTTTCGGTATCTGAATCCAAATTTCACTTTGGGTTAACATATAGTTGCTAGAGCACGCATTTAAAAAATAACTCAAAACAAAAAAAACTGAGTATTTTTTTAAATATATAATTTATTGTTTTCGAAGCAAAAGTACAAAATTTTCTATACTTTGTTTAATTTTTCTTTGTTTATGCATAAAAAGAATCAGCTTTGTTTCTCATTAATGTTTCACTACGACGAATAATAACGCCGCAAGAGCGCTCCGCGTTTCACCCTACAATACGAATTTCCACCATGTCATAATGGGGTGGTTAAGAAACCGAAGAAGAAGAAGAAACCGAAGAAGAAGAAGAAGAAGAAGAAGAAGAAGAAGAAGAAGAAGAAGAAGAAGAAACCGAAGATGAAGAAGAAGAAACCGAAGAAGAAAAAAGTATCCAAATAAGACTCGAAAAATAAAAAGAACATACTCTCGCATGTTTCTCTGATGCATGAAGAATGAGCCACCGGTTAGAAGGATTTCAGGATTAAAATGACATGTATCATGTATTACTGTACTTATTACGACCAAAATTAAATACAAACACGGTATTGCGAAGGGGGAAAAGAAGAGAAATTATACATTATATTCGAATTCTATACACTGGATCGTTGTAAAGCGTTGTATTCCTTCCTATAATTCGTTTTGAAAACGATAAACACAGTATTAAAGCACATCGGAATATAGTAACTCAACACCATCTGTGTCCCTACTTCTCTCGACAAGTCATTCGCGCATTTGAAATCACAATTATAAATGGAAGAATCGAGCATATTGTAACAACATGGGGAATAATTGCTAAAAGGCACATCCGGTAAATAAAAAACGTAAATTTGTCGTCTTCTCGTATAATTATATATTAGTCATTTCAACGAACTTTGCTAAGATCAACGTCCATTTTATGACGAAAAACGATATCGAGTTAATGAGTACTTTAGTTTGGATATTGCGACAAGTCAATTAAACATACTATTTTCTGGCTTGAATGAAATAATGGATTTGCAATTATTCAGCCTCAGGCTTTATTACAATTTTCAGATCAGGAACTTGCGAAACAATGCGTTAAATTCAGTAATAACTATCATGACGATTCAACTGATCAACTGTGAAATCAATAACTGTCGTGGCGATGTAGTCTGATGGATCAGATCGCGAAGTTGCATTCTATCCAGCAGTTGGATAATTTGGAACCCACTGAGTATTTTAATCTTCCCGCTGGTTTCCCTGATATCTGCTTCATACTATTACTTTTTACAAGCTTTTAATTATCTTGCTTCGTTCATATGTATCTGTCCATCCGTTTCTATATTGGTAATTGATGTTTTAGCCACTTCCAATTTCCAATCGAGCTGAAATTTTACAGATATGTGTGGTTTGCATGGCAATAGATGATTTGCGTGCCAGTTTACGAAAATCTGCACCTAAAGGCGGTGAAGTACGTACGAATGTATGGCCCACTATACCTCCAGATTGCCTGGAGTAATTTCAACCAAACTTGGTACGCATATAATTGACTATCTGACGACTAGCACTGTGGGGATAAGACAACCTCGGCTCCCCAATAGTATCAAAAATAAATAAACGTAAAAAACTTTTTATAGCAAGCTTTTATATAAAAATACCGTACTAAAAAGTAAAAAATAATATTCAGAAAAATTAAAATTAAAAAAAGGTGGATCAAAAAGAGAAAATCAGAAAATTATTAGAACTTGAGGCCTTAATCGTCATAATTAATAATACTACAATAATATTTCCGAAAAAAATCCTCTTGCTTTTAAAATTTTCTGATGATTTTCATCAACTTTTTGAACTTCAATTTTTCTGAATATTATTTTTTACTTTTTAGTACAGTACTTTTTATACAAAAGCTTGCTTTAAAGAAGTTATTTTACATTTATTTTATTTTTTATTATTCCCGTGACAGTTATCACAGCAATATGTGTACTTTTAAAACTGAAAATTATAAATAACTATCTGCAAAATTTCATGGGTTAAAAAAGATTGACAGATTTGAGTATCTTGTTGACTGGGAATAAAATCAGAGGTTCATGAAAGGGAATTTTGGACAAAGTCATTGAAGTGTCTGTTACAGCAAAAGTCCGCCACGTCAGATTTTAACTGAGTTTCTAAAATTATTGTAAAAAGTTTGAATGTGATGTGGTTGCATATGTAAAGTATAACTACATTAATTTATTGGTGAAAAATCCTTAATTGTTAACAATTGAAAATAACTTGTCAATAAATTTATAGATGGGACCCCAATTTCACAAGCTATAAATGGAATTATTCCCTTGAGTGGTACAATAATTCAAGTAATTGATGTAGAAATTTCTTTATCTATGCATATAGCATATGGTTGGCAGGTCGGCAGATCATCTAATTGTTATAACAAACGACATAACATTGTATAAAACAAATTTGTGGTGAATCAGAAACTGTTAATAATGAAGATGTTGAGGCTTTCACTAAGGTTCTTTTGAAGAAATTTTTAACCAACTACATCGCAAAAAACATTTTTAATGACAATGATCAAGACTGATTCATTAAACTTCTCCCAAATAAAACCTATAGGTTCCAAAACTACAAATGGTATAGTGAAAAAGAAAGAAAAGAGAGGATAACTGTACTTGCTGAATGCAATTCAGACAGATCAATGAAGTTAAAATTAGTTGTAATAGCAATATCCCAAAATCCAGAATGCTTTAAAAGTTTGATGCAAATTAAACTTCCAAGTGACAACAACAATCAAAATAAAGCTTGAATGACAGAAAAATGCTTTAAACATTGACTCCAATCTCTTTATAAAAAATGCAAAAAGAAGGGAGCAAAATTATTTTATTTGTGGATATTATCCAGCACATCTGAAAAATGTTTCTTTAAAGAGCATTGAAATTGTATTCTTACTGAAAAATTCCACACCCACTCAAGGAATCATGTGAATACCAAACAATTTTATAAGAGTAAACTTGTGATGAGATTTTTGAAGACCATAGATGATTCCCTTTCTGCAAAGCCTATCACACTGACAAATGCAATAAATTGCCTTAGCTCTTCTTGGAATGCAGTTCAAAAACAATGATTTCTAATTGTTTCAAAAAAGCATGATTTGTAAAGATATTGTATTTTTATTATACCATTAAAATGTGCTGCCTGTTTTTACACAAAATGTAAAACATTTATCTATTGTATTCTCAGTTTATTCAAATTCAATGATTGTTGGTAAGATGCAACAATAGTCACTATAGTTTTGTTATTGTATTTAAAATTTTCTTTCCTGATGCATGAATAACAATAATAAGTCAAGGTATTTTTAATTTTTAGGGTTCTACAGAAGAGGCATGAGTTGGCGATAAGGATCTCATTAATTTTACACACTCCAACATAAACTGAATGAATATGTATCAGTAGATAACAATTGAAAGTGTATCAATGTGATAACATCAGAAATGCAGAGTGTAGAAGAATTGGTCAAAAATAGAATAGCAGAATCAGAGTTGGATGAAGATGATCAATTCGAAAATGATATTAATTCATTCAAAGTCCCATCTTGAAATGCAACTTAGGACACAAGTGATTACATCCAATTTTTCCATGGTTTGTAAAATAAAATGGACATTTTAAAATTGAGTGTGCTTGAGGACTCAATATTGAAAAATAGAGGTTCATTATGCAATACATCTTTGAATTCATTCTCCTCTCAAGGATAAAACTTAAGAACTGTATTTAATATTTAAGCAGCAAATAATGTCATAAAAAGTTTTATACAGTTAAAAATAATATATAACACTTAAAATAAATTCTGTATATATTATATAATATATGTATTTATTATAATTATAAATACATATATTATATAATAATATACATTAGAACTAATAATTATGTAATTGTTGAGTAAATAAAATTAGAAGTTTCATTACACTGCTTATAACATCATTCTGGATACAAAGTTTTTGAATCTCTATCCCTTGAAAAAGTCTTAACCAGGTTTTACTGTATTCATGCTCTAAAACCAATAAATACTAAATATTTTTAAAACACTAATAGTTGTCTGTTTGACTTTTTACTCAAAATCATACTTCAACAGCAGAGATAACTTTCTACAAACTTCAAAATTAAATTCAGAGATTGAAAACTCTTCAGAAATTGGTCTTAAAACAAACTTCTCTTGAACTTTCCAGGTGGAACTGTTTTTGGTTCCCAATTGTATGGAATAAATCCAAAAATATCTGGAACTATCCTGCACTAAATGTAACTTCACAATAAATAATTCCCAGATGATATAGTTTGGCCAATACAGACTATGCTTCTGTTCCCACTACAAAAAGAAAAAAATCTGAATATCTCCACAGCTGAAATTAAATGAGAATTTGTAACCTTGTCCTAAGTCAAGGAATGAATGTTATAAGAGATACTAAGTTGTGTTCATTGAAGAGCAATATGATAAATTTCAGGTTTTCAAAGGAGTAAATTCTCCAATTACTTTGAGACAAATAGTAAAATTGAGATCTTCTTGAAAACATTTCATGGCAAAGAAACTATAAGAAAGGAAAGTTTTCATATAATGGTGGGAGGATTAAGGGTTGTGTTAATATTTACATTTCTTTGATAATTATATTAATAAATAGAATCTCACCTTATTTTTGTGATTGTATCCAACCATAGTTGTCCGGCGGAAAGGATTAGTAAAATTGAGATTTACATCTAGTAAAGTTCTTTTGTATAAATCTAGGGCAAATCTGAAATAGAAGAAACGTCATGAAAATGGTTAGATGTCTTATTAATGAGGAAAAAATCTATTTTTTTCTTATTTCAGAATGAACTGTTAAACAATTACATGAGACTTACAGTATTTTTGTGTTTCTTTCTGTAACACTGTTTACTGCATATAATACTCCACAGACAACAAACATTTCCCCAACTTTATGATGATTTACACTTATGTTCCACATGTACTGGATTTGCAAAGTATATGAATCAATTTTCATTACAATTGTATTGTTGTTTGTTGGAAGACCATATATAACCCATAATCCATTATCATCGACAGAAAAGTCCAAATAATTGTATTCTGTTGTATACAAATAATTTGTTCCATTGGTTGCAACTTGAGGAACATGCATCAAGTGATATCCTTCTGTGGCAAAGTCAAATCTAACAATATGAGGCTTGTCCTTCTCATTGTAGTAAAAGGATCCATTGTAAACAACATGTGCATTTCCCTAGAAACAAATATTCATAATTCACATACTAATACTGCATAGCTCAATTTGATAAATGATTTTGAAATTTCATTTAGGTCAGGGTTGTCCCTAGAGGTGGAGGCACCCTGGACAAAGAAACCAAAGGTGCTCCTCCATTACTGAATTCATGAACCAGAGTTGAAGTTTGGGTGTTGACAGGAATGAAAGATAGAATTGGTGGTGCCCCACTGAGTGAGCACCCAAGTCAGCTTGTCCTGCTGGGCCCACTTAGGGATGGCCCTGCTATAGATCACCAATTAATATAAATATGAGTAGTAGAGATTTCTGTAATGCTTCACTTGCTTAAAAAAGCTTCTATGAGTTTCCACTGTCCCTTTATGAACTGGAATTTTGCAAGTAAGTAATGTGGAAGCATACTTGTCCAGAGTAAAATATACATTTATTACTGAAAAAATTGAAACAAGAGTATTGAACTTCTGAGTAGAATAAATTTCAAGAGAACAGTAAGGATTAAATCCTAAGGAACCATAATGGGCTCTAATGACCTCAATGTTGACGAGCCCTAAAGCCCCACAAAAAAAAAAAAAAAAGAAAAGGAACCATCGCTTCACATCTAAAGAAATAAAGACCTGAAATATTTCAGACAGAAAGAGAAGCATAAGTGAAACAACTCATATTCTAGCCAATAACACATTATTTTCATGCTACATGATGTCAAAGAGTGGACCAGTTTCTTCAAGTCCTGATATTGATAAAAAAATCATATTTAATTTTAAAAATCAGTAAATTTCTTACATACACAAGCTTCAACCAAAATTACACCTGAATTGTTTTGAGAAGATATTAGAAAAATTTAGGAAAGAAAAACATTAATTACAAGACGAGTCTAAAAACAAGATGAATATAAGGTTTGAGAATAAATCTATATAAAAAAAGAAATATGATACTAAATTTTGAAGTCTTAATTTATCCATTCACCTTCAAAACATCTCCAGATAGGGAAGCATCCCTCAGAAGATTTACAGTAAGTTTAAATTTGAGTTGAAGTTTATATATGTATGCATGCAAATAAATGAAATTTTTTATATCAATTTATTGTTATCTTCAGACTTTATTATGTACGACTCCAGTGAAATGTACTTCGAAGAAATTTTTATTACCTTAAATGCTTTATCAAGTTTGTAAGTTCTGGTTGCAATATCTTTCCTAAATGCAGCTTTATTTCCATATTCATAGAGATGGTAAAGATCTCCTTCCTTTGTCACCCAAAATTTTTCTGCATTTGATTCTGGTCTAGGAAGTGGGTCTCGCATCCAGCTACCATAGATAGAATCAGTATATCGATGATAAACAGGTTTTCCTACTGCATATAACTGGCAGTCTGGAACACAAATTTAATTTTGAAAAATATAGTTAGACAAACAAACTAGCACACAAAGGAGAAAACAAGAGTACTAGGAATAATGAAACTTTTTAAATTACAGAACATTCTTGGGTCTTTTTAAACATAACTTTCTCCCAACAATCTTTTGAGTTAAAAGATTTTTAAAAATTTGTATGCAGTTATTACATTACTATCTATAAATTGAACTTTCTCTTCTATGGATGAACATAATTTAAAGTGAAAATTAGGAAAATCTGTAGCTGCAAACTTTTAAACTATTTTCAAACAATGTTAGCTTTTTATCAATTCCTAACGATTTTCAGAATAAAATAATAATGCAATTTAAGATATAACTCTTGTTTGACAAATAATTGTGGTTAATTTAAATACCCATAACAATAGATTTCTTTTTCTTTGAAGAAAATTAATGCTCATGAGTATTTTACTCTTTTTGTGACTGACCTCCTAACCCTTATTCATTGGGGGAAAATTTGAAATAATATCTACAAATACTTATTAGAAGGAAATACTGTCTGTATTTTTCCTTTGACCATGTCGTAAATAACATTATCATTTTATAATATATGACATTCATTGATCTTTTGTGACATGGAGTTAACTCTGCTAAGTCAAATTTTGTTTACTGAGCAATTGTAACATTTTTTAGCAAAACAAAACTGACCTCACCAAAATCAATGCAGTTGACTTCTGGAAAAGTAAGGTGTTCTTCTGGTTCACTTGTTGCCCTAATTTAAACCTCCTGCAGCCCATCAAGATATAGACAAAACTAAAAGTACAGACACAGGAAACCTGCCCCAATTCTGTCATGATATGATGCTCTTTGTTTATCCCTCTCAAAGACTATGGCGCTGTAATTATTTTTAAAAGGGTTTATGTGAAAATCATTTCAAGTTATTAACTTTTATGAATGGTAAGTTCATTTCATTCATCTCAGTTATGTTTACTTTCCTGGTTTTTATGCCAATGAGCAAAAGTTGGTTAAAACTTGGTATATTTTGAGTATTTGTTCTTCATTTAGTTGAAACATCATTTTCTTTACCTATTCTCAATACCAGAGAAATGAATTCACCTGTTGCCAAATTTCAATTTTTTCACCATATCAATAAATACTGTTCTTGGTAGATTTAGATACAATTGCATAATTAATGCACCTTACCCAATGTACGGTTTGGTAGATAGGTCATTGTAACATTTTCAAATGGCCTTATTTCCATTCGGCTAGCCAAGTTGAAAAGTGAAATACCCCCATCATGACATTTTACTTCCCTTGGATCAGGGCACTCTGGACAAGTTACTGGAGGAGGACAAAGATCATCAATGTCAACATCTGGTGGAGGTGTTGGACCATATATTTTGCTTAGGGGTGGAGTCGTGATGACAGTTGGATCTATTCCTGGAAAATATTAAAGAACCTGGTATTTTAATTTCATTCAGCTCAATATGGATGTACAATTACTATGTAACAGGATTTGTGATAACCTGGGATATTTTAAAAAGGATTTACAATTGATTTAAAAAAATGTAAGAGGGAAATTATCTGTATAATTTATAAAGAGTTATTATGCTTCATCAAAATAGAAGTATGTTAGTGCTGATAACTTTGGCCAGATGACAATGGTGATGAACTGGGAATTGCAGGAGTGTTGGTCACTACATCATCCATTCACTTTCCAAAATTGTACTCCATTTCTACGCAGACCTTATACCTCAGAAGATCTGAGACACATTCCCACACAGGAGATAAGAGAACCCAGGCGGCATACTATTCAGTGTACGCTTAAGTACCGGTATCTCATATACCTACTTGTTAAGGTTGGTTATGCATATACTTCTTCCATGAACCTAAACTACTCGAGAAGATAACCATGTACAAAGACTAGGTGAAAATGGGTACAGTTGTGGAAAGTGAATGGATGGTGTAATGGTCAACTCCCCTGTGATCAAAACAGGACTTCCGAGTTTGAATGCCAGCTTGTTGATAATGGGATTGAATAATGGTACTTACCGAGAACTTGAAAGTTTCCTTTGGTCATGCCAATTTCATTCTTGCTAATACAGTGATAATAACCATAATCAGCAGGACTAACACGTGTTATGTTCAAAATCATGCGACTCTGTAAATACAAATATTATGGAGAAAATAATGGCTACATTTGTCTTCAATAAAATACTGAAAAATTAAATTAGTTGTTTAATATATTAGGAATGCTGTATTTTATTTTATTTTATTTTATTACTTAATTTAAAGTTCATGGGGAGAGGAATATTAACATTAGGGAGATTGAACCCACCTGAAAAAAAGGTGAGGCAAAACATCTGGAAAAGATGAGATAAGGTCAAGTGATAGATAAATTTGGACAAATGTGGTTAAAGAGAAGGGTCAGAAGTTGGAGACATAGAGTGGTACAGAATCATTGAAATGTATTGGTACCGGCTTCAGACCTTATTTACTGCCCCTCAGACTGTGACAAGCAAACAGAATAATTCTCAGAATGGGCCTCAAAGAGAGTGTGATAATCTTTTGATATGAACTAGACAAAACCTCTAGAAGGTAGAATGCTCCAATACTGCTCACTAATAGACATCAGATAATAAATTTGTTAGAACTCAAAGTTCAAACTACCTTTTTCACTTGTAACATATTCTAATGCCCATGTAATATAAAATTAGCATGTAGCGACAATGTTAATTTAAATTAGCAGAAGTAGAAGTTAGCCTAAATATACATATTATAATTATTTTCAGAGAAATACAATTATTTAATGATGTTACAGAATATTAATAATTATTTAGGCTAATGTTAATAGATATCTTCATTAGGTTTTAATTGAATTACTTTTATTTCTGATCATTAATAAGAGATACAAACAAATTTATAAATAAGACAATTCATGAGTGAATGAGAGAATATTCCTTCAGCATCTGCTAAAATATTTCTAAAAAAAAAGAATGACTTCTTCTTATATTTGAAAGGTTTGCTAACAGCAAGAAGTCAGAATGTTTTTGAATGATAAAAATTCAGCTAAGGTCAAACTGACTGATGTCACAGGAATATTTCTTTAAGTTTTTGTCCAGAATCTTTACTACTAGAGATAAGGTTAGTTCCTCTAACAGAGAAAGTAATCAACTTATAGAGTATTCTTATTTCAAGTATGATTTTTTTTTTCATGTTTACAAGTTGAACCAAGTATGAAAACCCATGCTCCACAATAAATATATATATTTTTGAACATTTACTAAAATAAACAGAAACATTGAATTAAAAATATTCTTCATATTAAAGTATTTGAAATTCAATTTAGAGTTCACAATTTATTAAAAAAACTTTTCTTCAATGATTTTCTTTAACTTATAGAGGAGGTTAAGAGGAGGACAAACATAATAAAGAAATTTATTTCACCAAAATAAAGTAGCTTTGTCAAATTTACTTATCCAAGAAATTGAAAGTCAACTATGTAACACAAAATACTCTCAAACTGAAATTAACTCTATCATTTAATCAGAATCTCTACATGCGAGTGGATCATAAGACAAACTGATTGAGAACAATGAAGAAAAAATCATAAATTGAGAAAAGTTATGATTTAAAGACTAGAAATAGTATGACTACACAAACTAAACTTAACTAAAATCCATTTTACTTATTAATAGATATTTCAAACACTTTTCAAATCATGAGTATTGGAAGTAATACACAAAGAGTAATAAATGAGAAAATTATTTCATTAAAAGTATCAAAAGAGAATTATAAAAATACTTGACCCAACAGACAGGACACATAGGAGAAGGAGAGTACAGATAGTAGAAACCCTAAATAAAAAATTAGATATAAAAGCGAAAGAACAAAGGAACATCAGGTAGATTGAGAAGAATGGGATACCTTGAAGACTTGAGGGTTAAACAGGGAAAAAATGGGAGTAAGTGACAGGAAGCCTATTACAAAATTCTAGTGGTGTAGCCAAGGGGAATAATTGGGCTTTTCATTCCTCCAACAGGATAGGTACACTGGAACCTCTATTCAACCCATTGACTTCCCTTTTAGATCTACCAACCTCATTCCCTTCTGAATCCTGTTTACCTCCAATCTATCTACCTCTTTTGATCATATTTATCTCCAATGTTTCATGACAGTTTTGAATTAACATCCTTCATTTCCTAATATACTGGTCATTCCTACACTGTAAATCTGACTCTTCAATCTTCTGCATTGGTCATTCCATAATAAATGATTAGTGAATTGTAGCAAAATAAAATTGAAATACAAATCAACCTTGCCCTTGATTTTTTGACCACTTATGTTAGATATTTGGAATGTGTATTTCAGCTAAAGATCTTAAGAAATAATTTTTCAAATTTAACTTGCCATAATTTCAGCTGTTATTCATTTTGACCTTCTTTAGGGCTTGTTAGTTTTCTCCCTCACTTCCTCCTGCATGAGAGTCGTCCATCTTGTTGGTCACAAGCTTTGTCAAAAGTTTTGAAAAATTGTTCCTTAAGACCAGTAGCTGAAATCCATAACCCAATCAATATAAATCCAGTTTTTTTTAGATGAATGATAAGTAATTTGAGCTAGGCACCTAGGATTGAAATTTGAAAATTACTGAAATCTATTATACCCAACATCATCAAAAACCAAGTTAGTGGTTGTAAACCTTGTTTTAAATCTATTCAAATATTAACCAGTTAATGTAATGGCCCAAATTTATTGTGAATTATATTGTGTTCTTTATACAGTATATTGGATTATTTATTAAGATATCTTCAGAGTGTACCTTTACATCAAAAGAATTCAACAAACCAAACATTAATGAATAAGGTTAACAATTTTTTATAATACATTAGACGTTTAAACAATCTTATATATTAGATGTTTCTTTGAATATATTTTCTGCTAATCCAATCCTTTATGTCTCATTTTATTAAACTCAAACAATTTTTCATTATAGTTTTGAAGCTTCTTAAAATAAAGATACACCAAGAAATGTAAATATTAGCTATTATTGAGAAAATGTAGGGATTTTGAAAAATTATACTTTGGCAAGCTGTAGGGAGATTGTAGGGAGATTACATTTAATGAATATTGTATTGCTATAGGAAAACTTCATTTAAACATGCTGAAAAATCCGCAGTAGCAGCAAATTTTCATAAAAAAAAACAACATCTCAGATGAGGCATAATTGTTGAGACATGTCCACCAACAAACTGAACTACACATTTTGGCAAGAATGTGCTTTCAAAAATTGTAATCTTTCTTGTTGAATTTTGAAACTCTAAGGAAGAAAAATTTGATAAGTATATCAGTCCACCATCAGGTTGTCAATAGAAAAGAGTTCAGTCATGATGATGAGGACAAGGTGCCCCAAAAACATATTGTGGATCAAAAGTTATAAACCAATTTGGGGAAGAAGTAAAAAAGTCAATGATTTTTGTTCAAAACCTTCAAAACATTATATTATTATAAAATGAAAGTAATTATTGAAAGTAAAAACTTTTATTGAAACAAAATGAAAATGTGTATGAAATCAAAAGGTTTCTTTTTGAAAGAGATCAATATTATTCAACTCGACCCCCACCAAAACCAAATGCTTCCCCAATTTTTGTTTGTTAATATTTTATTATAATTAATAATAAACATAATAAAGCAAACATATGAATGATATAAAACATATAATAAATGAAAAGAAAAAAATTAATAAAAAATAATAATATTAAAATTAAAAAATTTAAATAACAATAACAACAATAATAATAACAATAATAACAAATAATAATAATAATAATGAAGTTAACACCTATACCTATAAAAATAAGGATAAATGAAACAATATTAAAATATTTAATGATATGTGAAATTAAGCTTTTCAGCAACCAAAAATTAGGATTGTGTCGGAAAGAGTTTAAATTGGAAACTTTTTGAAGAAGCATATGCAGATTTCATACCTTATCAGATACATATGCTGTGTACTCAAATTTCAAGGTCATAACTTACTTTTCATGGGAATATTTCCCAAGATAAACACCTTAACTATGTGTCCCTTTCTTCACTTGTAGGATGTAAAAAAAGTATGATAAGAGAATGACTCACTTACATGATTTGCGAGATTTATTGATGTGTCAAGCAATATTAAGAAATGTAGAAATACAAGTTTTCACAAAGCACAGTACACTGGCATGACACTGAATGAAGCTTTGTAAAAAATAAAATAAAAATAAAAATGTCAAAAATCAAGGTGAAAATCTCAACCCATTACTTGGACAAAATCCTCAAGAATAAAGTTGTATAATATGCACAGAGTCTAGCTGTGTGAAATAGGGAATATTCATTAATAACATTTATAATAAAGAAGTTCTTATGAACCTACAATTCAAGTAACCATAGTTTTCATTTGACATTTGTTCTTAGCTCTCAGGAAATATAGGATGAGTTGGCAGATTTTTAGAGCACTACTATCAAGATTTACTTCCTTTGTTCTTTACTTCAATTATTTTAAATTTAAATGCAAGATTATTTTTAAACTTAGGTATGTTTTTAGGCAATATTCTATTGTCCACTTGTCACGTCTAACAAACATATTGCACAATAATTCAAGGCAATTGTATTTGTACTGGGGTTGTTTTCTAGGCTAAGAAAAAACACAACAACTTAAGAGACACTAAAAAAACTATATAAAACCCTTTAAAAAATAAACAGATTAATTTTGAATGAACCGGGAAAAGTGCTTTAACACACCCTGACCTGGATCTCTCAACAGCACACTAAAACCTTAGAATGGTGAATTATCTATGCCAAAGATAGACAGTTAGCAGTCTAGAAAATAAAGAGTTTTATTGTAGAATATTGTGTAATAGCATACCATTACATGATCGTGAGGAAGGTATCTGTTGTCGCCTCTTGGTTTGCGTGAATGCGGTAAGTCTTCTGGCTGTTTGATTCTCATCATGTAACCACACTGCCTTTATACTATGCTTACATCTTCTTTGTCAGTAATAGTTCTCAAAATGGTATGATTTTTTATGATTTATTAATCCGTTTCAAAGATATTTATCTTATCAACATTTTTCATTTCATATGATATTTTTGTGACTAAATATGCAAATTTTAAAAAGATTTTTGATTGTTTAACTAGTAAACATTTTTGAACCCCTCTTGGGCTCCCCTATGTACTAGATTTAAAAAGTAAGAAGTTAAAAGTTCTCATTATCCTCAATTGTATCTCACATATAATAGCTTACCTTATATGGCTTGTATCGATCATCCCTGAATTCCATGTGAAACTTTTCACTTGGTTCTATAATACGACCATCTGCTTTTTCCCAGTAACGGACAGGTTCTGGCCATGCTTCAATTTCACATTCTAGAACAGCGGTGGAACCATTGGCAACTCCTATTTGTTGATTCTGGATGACTATGAGAGGTGGAACTGAAACAATGGATTTCCACTATTTTTCTCTTTAAACTAGAAACTTTTATTGCTTATTAAGAGACACTCTAGACCATCAAGAATAAGCCTCATATGAAAAACAACATTTTCGTGCATGATTGCAAGATACTATGAGGTTGACTTCTCTTGAAATTGTAAATATTAAACACACTTATATTAATTGAGATAGAATTTTCAAATATAAAAGAAAGTTAAATCGAAAATAAATATTTATATCTTCCTTGTTTTTACTCTTTATAGCACAGTCAACAAATTAGATTGTTTTGAAGTGATCAAACTCTTTTCATTATTGAGTGAACTATTTGTCCATGTATCTGAAAAGGAAGATAAATGCTTTATAAAATACCTTAAATTGTTTTCCAAAAAATTTTGCTCAAATTTCTTTAAATTAAATTATTATGAGCGAAGAAAGATTAATATTCATTATAATAATGTTCATTCGAAAAACTGTTCTCACTTCCTTTTTTAGGTTCTGTTATTTCCTTTTTTCTTTACCTCATATAATATATTCTTCTTTTAGATCTACTTCACAGGTCAATATTTCTTTATTGTTTTATTTTTTATTTATACAAAAGCTACAGGAAATCCCAAAACAGTTTTTTGAAAACAAAATAATTGTTAGAAAATTAAATTAAACATAAGTACAAGATACAAAACATATATACCAAGAATAATAATACTTAGGTGTAATAGTAATTAAATAACTTAATATACAAGCTTCAACTAATGACAAAAAATTAAAAAAATGACATTATAATGAAAACAAAGTGGTTACTATTCTACAGACAACTAGAACTAAAAATCTTATTCTATACAAAACTAATACTAGAAAACTCTATTTATTTGATTCAACACCAGATTAACATTAAAATTAAACAGGTCTATTTCAGATTTATACATATTAAGTAAGTGGAAAGTTTGAAATGAAGAAAAATTATAGAATTGAACTGTGTTACAGCAAGGAACAAAGAAAACTATGGAAGGCTGTAAATTATTCCTAGGGATGTACAATTTAATTTTACTTAATAAAAAGGAACTGTTGACTAAACTGTGTAAAACCTTGTATAGAAACAATACATTGGATTTACTTCTTCTTGTTGAAAGGGAGTCAAAAGAAAACAAACCTCTTAAAATATTTGTTGAAAAGTCTCTAACACAAGCAACATTGAACTTTTTGAAATATAGATATCTTAGTAACTTATTTTGCACTAATTCAATTAAAGAAATACTTTGAAGTGAAAATGGATCCCAAATTGCAGCACAGTATTCAAATCTACTTTTGACAAATGAATAATACAATTTAATGACAGTATCAATGGAAGCAAAAAACTTGGTGTTTTGAATTACAAAGCCCAGCATTCTATAAGAACTATTAATAACTGAATTCAAATGAATGTCAAACTTAAATGATGAATCAAAAATTACTCCAAGATCTTTTATGTGAGTTAAAGTTTGCAGCCTTGACCCATCAATTAAATATCCATGGGGAGTGAATTCCTTTGAAACAACAAAACATTTATTTATATTCAGTAGTAAATTGTTATTTGAACACCACAAGGCAAGCAAATTAAGTGATGACTGTAGTAAAGATATATCCCTATCATTATTGATTACCTTGTACAACTTTAAGTCATCAGCACACAAGAAACATTTTGATTCTGTAATGATTTCAGGTAAATCATGAATAAAAATTAAGAAAAGTAAGGGACTGAGATTAGACCCCTAGGGAATACCAGAAGTGCTGGAGTATGGCTTTGATTTTGAGTTAGATATAGTAACGAATTGAGAACAACTTTTTAGATAAGCTGCGATAAAACTGACAAACAGACAGATCAAATGACAATAACTTATTTAAGAGAATTGAATGGTTAACTTTATCGAATGCCTTTGAAAAATGCTCTACTGCTCTACCCTTCCACCAATGTCCAGTTCGGATGACATGTCGAACGCAAATTCCATTAAGTTAGAAACAGTTGATCTATGAGGAAGAAATCCATGCTGTTGTGGAGATATTTTAGATTTGATAGTAGAATATATATATTTATAAAGAATAGTTTCATAAACTTTTGCGAAGGAATTTAATAATGAAATAGGATGATAATATTCAATGTTTTCAATCTTACCAGATTATAAAATGGGCACCACTTTCACTTCTTTCCATTTTTGAGGGAAAACACAAGTATATAGAGAAAGATTAAACAAATAACACAAAGGCTCAGTCAAGACCTCAGAACAACCCTTTACAACATAGCTAGGAATACTATCAGAACCAGAAAACGTTTTAGACTTTAACTTTTTGGTAGCAGCTAGGACCTCAGTTATAGTAAATAAAACCATTTGATTGGATTTATTGGAAATATTATTCAGAGGAACCCTATTACCTACAAGTTCAGCAGTAAACACTGATCTAAAAATATCAGCAAATGCATCAGGTACATGATCCCTTGAGATGACACACCCATTATATTTCGTATCTATATTACTGAAATCAAAAGAAGATGAATGTTTGGATTTTACATAGCTCCAAAACTGCTTGGAGTCTACCTTTATACAATTTTCTATATGATTCAGGTTCTACTTATGCGCTATTTTGATTTTAACCTTAATATTTTTTCTAAGCTCTTTAAATAAATTATCATGATATTTAGAAAACTTTCTTTTCCTAGCCGCCCTATTTTTAAGATTTATTGAATTAATTATATCCTTTGTAAAACAACAAGGTAACTTACTTTTAAAAATATAAGCTTTTTTAGGTATACATAGATCAAAAATAGAAAGGGTCAAACTGTAAAACTCATTTAAAGCTGCATCTACATCATTTATGCTATATATTAAATCCCAGTCACATTCTCTTAGTTTTGAATACATATTCAAAAAGTTAGCTTCTTTGTAACAATAATACGAACTATTAATAATAGAATTTTTCTTGAGTTCCTTATGATCAAAGTAATTATAATCTAAATTAATAAGCAATGAGGGGTGAAAGTTGTCAAGCGGTAACAGGACAATCACACTGTCTGACTGACTGAGAGAGACGAAACATTGCTAATAACTAAATCAAGAGTAGAATTACTACAATTAAGAATATTATTGTGCAATGAAATATTATACATGGACATTAAATTATACATATTTTTTACAATTGCGCCAGCCATCAACATATTACAATGTACTCCTTAATGGAGTACTGTCACTACCATCCAGACACAAAAGGTCTGGGTGGCAATGGTGTACAATTGTGGAAGGCGAACAGGTGGTGTAGTGGTTAACACCCCTGCAACCAAAGCAGGAGTCCCGGGTTCGATTCCCGACTCGTCGCCATTTTCACCTGACCGAAAAAGTTATCACATCTTCAAAAGAAACTACATTAATAGACCGACAAAGAACAAAAAAAGTAATAAAAAGAAAATAACAATAAAAAATTAACCAACACAGTATTAACCTAATACAATTACCAATTAAACACACTGTTAACGTAAATTGTAAATAGAGTATACATAAACTACACCCATTTTAAAATACTATATGGAACGGATCAGAAACACACCCGCTAAACCTTAACTTTACCCTCACTATTTCTAACAGCAGTTTCTTTCTGAATAAGTGAATGCAAGTCATCCTCATCCTTTAAAACAATTACTCTAGAATTCTTGTCATCTGATTTTCTCACTTTGATTCTGCCGATCCTATATGCCCAAACAAAACTATAATTAAAGTCAGATCTCAACTTACGTGCCTTGGCAAGTAACACACGTCTGGCAGGTGTCAGAGAAGGGTTTATGTAAATTACTGAGTCAGTGGCATGTCCTTGCAGATGCCGGATGGAGAAATCTCTCTTTATTTTCCTCTTGGCTAGCAGTTGGTCTGGGTCTTCACATCTCAGGAACTTGACAATGATGCCTGAAGTCGGACGGTTGTTGCCACCGCTGATGTGGTGACAGGTGTCAATACCGTCCTCACTTAACTGGACTCCTAGTGCTGCTCCCACCTCGATCACTGTGTTTTTCAGGGACGAGTTGGTCTCATTAGGAGCCTCTGGAATTCCAAAAAATTTCCAGAGTATTTCTTCTGTAGTATTGCTTCAAGTCTCCTTGACAAATCCTTCATTTGCAGCCTCAGGTGTCAATTTCCCTCTTCTAGCCCATTGATCTTCTCCTGTTGTTTGTTTATTATTTCTAGTTGGGCTTTAATTAACTCATTATTTTTATTAATTCTTTTGGAGCAATACTCCAAGGCTCTTCCAAGTTCTTTTTCAATATTAACTTGACTGTCCAGTATCTCCTTTTTCATCTGGTCAAGTAAGGTTTTAAGTACATCCATAGTAATGGCCATGTCGGCAGATGGAGGTGGTTGGGTCGGCGATATAGTGATGGGAGTCGAGTCTGAGTGGCTGCGGCTGAACCGCTTGCTCCTAGTGCACCACAATCCGCTCGCCGCGACAACCTCAATCTCAGTCGCAGTCAAATTAACACACAACCCGTGAAAAAACCCTTTACACTACTTACACTGGACTTTGTTTTTAACAGTTCTACTCACAGGAGCATGACATTTGCCACAGGTACTCATCTCACGTACGTTGATCTTAACATTCGGGATTAGGTTTTCTATATCGATACTGAGATTTACAATGACATCACAATAAACGCACAGATAGTAACCACTAATTAAAAACGTATTTGAAGTATCACTTAAAAACAATTAATATAAGCGTAACATTATAGTTACCATTATAGCTCGTTCAAAACGACAACAAATACGGAGCAATGCAGAACACGACTGCTCGCGTCAACTGCCAACGCTGCACTATTATTATGGTTCTTTATAGAAGAAGCTCCGAAACACATGGAGCTTTCTCTGAGCAGTAAAATCATATTTATCTTTTCACAATATTATATTTGTTTCAAAATTGTTTGGGCAATCTCACACCAACACACTGGTAATATAATAATGCAATTAATAATTATCCTTAAGTAATGACTGGTGGAGTTAGAAAGGTTCATTTTAAAATTTCAGAAAAGATGTGATGTTTTGTAATGAATCATTAATATTATAACTGTTTTATTTTTTTTTAATTTCTAAGAAAACTTGCATAATAATATTTTTGGATTAGCAAATTTATGGGAGGGTTAGACTCCAAACACATTTAGGATATATCACTAATAATTTAGAAATTGAGAAAAATAAAGTATTTACATTGTGTCAGGAACATTTCTTTTAATACCCTACATAAAGTAACACCACTTTACTTCTTCTAATTTGATGTATAACTTCCTTTTCTGTTTATACTTACATTGGACTTCTAAAGTAAGAGTATGATTTGCAGCTGGTGGTATCCCATTGCCAGCAATGCACTGGTATATACCCATATGTTTTCTGTTTACTCTGGTGATATTCAACGAATGGCCAGTAACAGAAATAGCTGAAACAATAATGAATGCGTTTCATTAAAGTACATATTACTGAGTTTCAAACTAGCGAGATACAAGATAAAATATAATCTTTCCACTTATTGCATCAAGAATTTTATTTGTTGAACTAGAAAGTATTTTTTCATAATATGAGAGAAAGATTTAAGAACTTTCTATGAATATAGGTCCTTTTCAATTACTACTTGTGCAATACCATGATTACTCGAAATGTTTCTTCAACTAATTTTCATATAAAATATATATTTTGAAATTTTATAGAATCTTATGAGCTAACAAGTGTTGTGACATATATTAAAATTCTGTCTTTTCTTAGCTTGCTGAATTATCTACCCAACAATGAAATATAATGGTATTACTTTATACTACTACTTTTAAAGGAAAAATGACAAATGTTAGACAAAGAATAAGAAAATGTGAGAATACAATGGAAGTATGTAAAAGGAGATATGGCTTTACAAATCTTTTTTCTTCTTGCATTCAATGTCATATTCAATAGTTTTCAAGAATGTTTCAATAATTTTGAAACATAATGTATAAGGCATATTTTATATGATGAGGCATATTTTATCAATGGTCATATCTCACAATATATTTATTAATGCTGAACCATTGTGCGAAAGTTTATGTGACTTAGTTTGAATGAATCTTTTTCCTTTCAAAGTACATGAACCTCATTCTGCTTATTTTCGTGAATGTTGTTCACTCTATTCTTCATTATGTTGCAAATATCATGTAGATTTTAGTTCTAAATAATTAATTTGTTTGTACTACTCGTACATGTGTGAAATATGAAAAAAAGAACACAATGAGAAATGCCAAACTTGCGCGTGACATTACTTGAGTATAGTACATTTAAAGATCAGATGCACAGTGCAGCGGACCAACAAGATATCGCTTTATCAGTTATTTTATGATGCAAGTATTTCTACTGTTGCTCACCTCCAGAGGCTGTAGCTAAGTGTGGGCATTGGTTTGGATTGGTCTGGTTTTTAACTGAATCAAAAATAAACCAAATCGATCAAACTGAATTGCTTTCAGGTCGGTTGAGTTAAGTCGGTTTCAGTTCGGGTTGAAAAATTGATTTCTAAAAATTAATAATTGTAAGATTTATAATCATAGGCATAAGTATAGAGAAATAATTCAGTCCCAAACCGAGAATTAAATTAATTTGTCCGAATTTGAATAATGTTTAAATTGGTTTCATAAAATATGAATAAATATTAAATGAAAATGAAGTGATATAAGTATGAAACATATACCTCATTTAAAGAAAAATAAATTAAATCCAAAACTGGTTTAAATATTTAATGTTTGATTGTGCGTAAAATTGTATGCTTCATGGCGTCTTTTTTCTTTTCTTTTTTCATTTTCCAGAGAGTGCCATTAAGTTTTTCCTTTAGTATTTCTGCTCTTATACATTTGGTGACCTTACTATAGGTACTGTTTTGTGATTCAAAAAAGAAGGTACTATGAGATTAACAGGTTGGCAAGATGATAGGCCATTACTCTCCAGAGTTCCTCTGTAAAAGTAGGCGAGCAAATAAAAACCAGTTTTTTGTGGCAGGTAAGGTTTATTCTCAGCCATAATTCCACAGATACAAGTTATATGAAAATTGGGAAAAGAGAAAAAAGATGTTGATGAGGTTGGTTAGAGAAAGAAGATGTTGATGTTATGGTAGAAAAAATCATGAGCGTTTATCATACCCTGCCAGGAGCCAATGGGAATGGCACCACCGTCTCTCTTGCGCCACTCAATGGTAGGTCGCGGAGAACCTGTTGCAGTACAGCGCAGACGAATATTGTCACCCTCTTGCACAACTGTCGGACCCGTAGGTGACAAAGGACCAGATCCTGCAATAATAACAGTGATAAAAATTGAAATTGATTCTTTATTTACAGAAGTTTACAATAATAATAGTAATAATGTAGTTACAATAATAATAATAATAATAATAATAATAATAATAATAATAAAATAATGGCAGCATAAATACAACCCCACGCCCGAGACTATAAATTTGCTTACGTGTCACTCGGACAGAGTAAACGAACACCTATGGACACCAACGGGGTCTTGTAACCTGGTGAATGACTAACCCTCTACACTAGTGATAGCTGGTTCCCAAAACGCGAAGCCAAGCCTCGGACTTATCGGCCAAAGGAACTGCAGTCGATGCGACTAGACGACAGTCCCACTCTGATGCTGGCAGCAGCCGTGTATCAGCGCAGAAGGGAATCACGGCGACTAAACGAGCGGATATTCGAAGATATTACACAAGTTAGGAATGGCAGCACCCAATTATCTCCATGCTACACAAGCGGTGGCTGTTTTGCAGGAAACACAACCTGCAACCACTGCCGCTGGTCTACCGAGAAGGCGTATCAAATGGTCGAGTGAAGTGAACACGGAAGTTATACGCCTATATATATCATGAATTCTGAAAAACTACACAAATCGTGAAATATAGTCAATTATGTCGAGGTATTCCTCGATATAATTGACTATATTTCTGTCAATTATGAAAAAAAAAATGGATCAAAGTTTGAGCAACGAAAATTAAATGCTTTTGAGTATTTTTCAAATAACAATCGCGAAAATCCGCGATACTGTATTTTGGAAAATTAATTTTGCAAAAAGTAGCATTTTCCGTTTCTAAACTCAAAAACGGTCTTTGTTTGACAAAAATAATATAATAATATGGTTGAAAACAATAGAATGGAGCCTAAACTTTCCGTATAAAACACTACAATTATCTTTATGAGTGTACTTTTTAAGCATTTTTCATTTGCTGTTCATATAGGCTTGAATTATGTCAAAACAGGCTTGGACTCACTCAATGGTAAAAAATGACAAAAATGTGGAATCAATGGGCATAAACCTCATTTTTTGACGTAATTATCTAGAAAAAAAAGTTTTTGTTGAAGTTCGCGGTGGTCGACTTTTTTTGATCGATTATACAAAGAATGACCCATTTGCTGTATAGACATCCTGATCGGTAGCGGGCAGCGGTCTTTGACGGAAGTGACGTTCCACGAACACGTCCATAGCTTTCGTCAGTGCAAACACTGACATTTAGAAGTTGTCGTGTAACCAATGGACAGTGCGCTGAAAGCCTCTTTCTCAGAACACTTACAGGAAACACTGCCCGTGTATTCGCATCTTAATTAGACTCGCAAAAAAAAGAAAACCCTCTCGGAAATATTTTTCTACCTCTGTACTTTTTGTGACAAAACAATGATCATAGGTATCAACTAATTAAGGTCACAATGCTACTTTGCTTTTTCTTCGCACCAATTCGAAATTTTAAAATAAAGTTTACTCGAATGATTTAATTTGTTTTCCCAATAAATGTTTAAACAGTAAATACTTTCAATTATAATTCTTTCAATTTAAAATAAAAATTTTCTTTGTCTAATGATTTTGGGAATAGGTGATTAACTACAAATTTAATAAAAATTGTAATTATGGAATTCCCTGAAAAATATTTTTCTGTATCCCAAGGAATTAAAATATTCTGGAGAGCCTAATGTACACCGTGACTAGTGCACAAAAAAATATGCTAATAAAATATATGAATGATCAAACTTATGTGTTGTGACTATAGTACTTACCCACAATGGATGGCGGGATGAGCAATTGCTCACTGTTGTTGCTGCGGAAAGCGTAGGCCTGCACCCCCGAGGTACCCGGCGTGCCATCAGCTCCCGGTTTGCCGGCTCTTCCGCGGGGTCCCGTCAACCCTATAGGAAATTGAACGGGTTTAATACGATACCATTGGTAATTATTGGTCAGAACTATCCACTCAATAGTTCAGCGTCAAAAAGAGACATTTTTACCCGCTTTTCTCAGATCCCTGGCAGAGAAAAGCGGAATAACTTAGTGAGGTCAGTGTTTTCCATGAACACGCTTATGCAGTTGAAATTACTCGTAAGTTCGAGGGATGTGATATTGAACAAATTATGTTCCATACGATCGCAGAGAACGAAGGAATCCCTTGAAATCTGAGTCAGAAAGTGAAGTTTGAGGCACCATTCAACAATTTTTTTTTAATGAACAGAATGAAGTATTTCAATAGATGTACGAGGGTACATTTTTGAGCAAATATGTAAGAAATGACAATAAAATATATTTTTGAGATTAAAATCTTTTTTTGGGTTACTTTTTTAGCAGCAAAACCGATTACGAAGGTAATTTATGCATAATAATGATGGGAATTTCTCTACCGTGCTTTACTATTAAGAGGAAAGAACACAGAGTCAACATACCCGCGAATTAACTACCTCTCAGTTTCTAGAGCCAGATTTTATTCGTTATTTTTCTTTTGTTTCGGTAATGTACTATGCCTCATAGAAAAACAGACGAGAATAAAAGGAATTTCTTCCAAAAAGGAAAAGAAAAATGACGCAGAAATGTGAGCCAGATCATTTTTAAGAGTGGAGTTTTAAGAAGGTATTTCTTTCGTTCCAGAAACGTTAAATTTATGAGAACTTTTGTATAAAGCGAACCAAACGATCGCAAAAATTCAATAAAATTATGCATAAAACATATGAAAGAGGGGGTTGTATGATTTTTTAAGTCTCTCCAGGATTGTGCTTAACTGAGTCTAATAAAATGATGCATCAACAAACATTTCTTCTGTCCGTACGAGTCACATAAAAAGCGGGCATGTACTATTAAAATGATCGTAGTCTTTTCTTTTAATGTTGCCATCCACTCAATGTGACATATTTTAATACCCCCTCAAGTGGAGTGGCATTAAAGTTTTAATAACCTGAGCGTAAAAATAACCCTTACAAGGGCTTGTTGTTACCGCAATCTGTTGAAGCGTGTTTAAACAATAATTTCATGGAATGTTTGACAAAAACTCGTCGGTTGAAGAAAAAGGAAATGAAGCTGACTCAGTAAGTGAGACACACTAAAATGATCAGATCACGGAAGATAATCTACGTTGAAATGTGATATAAAAGTCTGGGTTCCTATAAGGAAGCGGAAAGGAAACCTTACATTACAGAAATTTCCTCTGAGACCTTACGTTTAAGGGTACCATGAAATATTATACGATCCACTGTAAATCATCTGTATCATTATTTTTTAATTATCACATCTGGGAACTACTCCTCGATTCGGAGAGACGGTTTTAGGCGATGGTTGGTCACACATGCCTGAACCTTAGCTTATATAAACTGAAATTTCTCACCACGCATCATTGCCGAGACTTTAATAGTCTTAGGCAGGTTTGAGACGTAACGATATCTTCATTATTTACGAATATTTCTTGAGTCTTTTTGGAGCTTAATGATGTCAGAAAGAGATCAGACAGGATTTGCAAAAGAGATCACATACTTTTCTTTTGTGGGGCTTTACGGCTCTTCGACATCAAAGGTCATTGGAGTCCTAAAAACTTTTACAGGTAGGGAAAAAGCAGTTACGCACTAGGGAGAGCCAACATGACTCTCCCCGGTGTGAGACTCGCCGAATGACTCAACCATACCCACTAAAAACCCTCCCGAATTACAACTCAAAACTCAAAACTCAAATATCAATAAATCTCAAATATCAACATATCTTTTTAAAAAAGAAGAAGAAGAAAGAGGAAAATGAAAGCTACCCTAACGTCGGGATCGAAAAGAACAAGAGGTGACCAAGGTAGGTCAGGAAAGAGAAAGGAAGGAGCCCTTCACAAGTAAGTGGAAGTAAGGTCACATGCTCAAATGATACAAATGCAAATCAAGTTATGGATCTCCCATTTATACCCCACCGATAATGTGAAACCGCGTGGACAAACTTACTATTATTGGTACGAGATTAAATTGTATGACTTATTTGTTTTACTTATAAGCTGCGGATAATATAGCTTACGAAATTATGGACAATGATACTACCTCTATTGTATTTTATCTTTTATGTTTTCATGTGTAAATATTGTTAAAGTTAGTAATAAATTTAAATATTAATTTAACATGATCAAAGGAATTCGAACTGTAGTTTTAGTGTTGTTGCGTTTATATTCAATAAGAAAACAAGGAATAAGGTCACTTCTAGAAACCACGGTGTATTAGGATTGTTAACATCGCGCTCCAAATCAAATTATTATGAAACAATCTTGAAAAATTCTAATTATTTACCTCTAGTGAATCAATTGTATTATTGAAACTGTTCTTAACATTTTAAAGTTTCTTTCCAAACCACTGTCTGCGAACAAACAATATTTAGAAAATGGAATGGAAACTGAAAGATATAAGAACATTAATGCATTTTAATCCACAGTAGGTTTTACACAAAATATGAAGAAATATTAATGTGCACTGTAAATAATTATTTTATCACATTAAATATTTATTCAATGAAATGAGTCACTTTTTAAATCTTAAGGATGAGGAAGGTACTTTCTATGGATACATGAATCAATACTCGTTTGTTGATAATTCGAACTTTATTTCATTAGGGGTAAGCTGCTAAGAAATATCAAATTTATTTTTCCCACTTTTAAAAGCATACCTGTTGTTGTAACATATTAGAATAGCATAACTTCCACACACGTGATGTGTTGTGTACGACACGTAATTTGCATAAAACTTCATAATGTTTGTCTTTGTACTCTTTTTGTGTAATTTTTGACTTCGTATAACAATTTTGTTATCGATCACAAGTTCCTGCGTCATTCATTCAATCACATGCTATTATAATCAACATTTCTATTGCAATAAGACAAAATTTCTATTGCAATAAGACAAAATTTCTATTGCAATAAGACAAAAATACAATTCTAAAGTCAATGAAACCTCTTCAGTCCGGGTTTCTGTAATTCGGAATGTTCTATAAGCTGGAATCTTAGGCAATGACTGTTAATTTCAAAAATATTTTTAAAAAAAATAAATTGCCATGCTACATCGTTGACGTTCGTCGTAATTCATGTTTTTTAAATTGGTCTATACCATTCAGTGTTTGGTTTTTAATGTAAATGACAAGTAATATAAATACGATGATACATATATATATATATATATATATATATATATATATATATATATATATATATATA
>NNCF01126795.1:0-57443 GCA_002313205.1 Laupala kohalensis
TTTTTAAACCCCTTTTCTTCTTTTTTTGGGGGGGGGGGAGGTATTTATCTTCTTTTCCACCCAACCCATAATTCTATTTCTTCCCCTTTTACTGAATCTTTTCAAATAATCTTTTTAAACGCATTTTATTATTTATTTTAATGTAAACTTTAAAAAATGTACGAAGATGTCGTACAGGATTTAAGGAGAAAATTGCATGTGCATCTTAGATTGAGGTGATAGGGTTCGAAAATATGGTTGTAACATCACACCTCAAACCCTGATGCGATGTTTTTGCTTTGGTAGAAGCGGGATCCACATAAATACCAAAATCCCTATGCTACTGGAAAACACACCGGTTCCACCTGTAGTAGTTGCGACACCATCACCTTAGCGCCCGTAAACAACGACGTGTCCACGTGATTCTCGGATATTAAGTCAATTGAGGAACCGCTATCTCTCCAGATATCCATTTCCTCTCCATTTATTTTCCCACCCAAAATAAAAGGATTATTAACGCTAGGGCCCAGCTCTCTTAAATTTTGAATAACCTCTGTAACGTTCTGAATAGCTTCCGCCTGCACGGGTCTTTCACTCTTCTGAGGACAATTAAAGGACAAGTGGTCAGTTGCTCGACACACAAAGCACCTTCTAACGTACGCCTTTTCGAACGTNGTGTTTTGTTTTTCTTCAGTTTGCGGTAATGACTTTCTACTCGAATCCATTGACCCCTTTTCCTTATCGTTTTCGCTACGATTTTCGGTCCGCTCCGTTCGAGTTTGTTCGCGAGGTCTTCCTCCATTCGAAAAACTATTCTGAAACGACTGATTGACAACTTTAAGCGGTTTACGCATCTCTGATCTCAGAAACTCATATTCGTCTAATTTACACGCGAATTCTTTAGACTGCTTCATTTTACCCCAATTTTCTAGAAAATGCTCTTTTATATCGAGATGAGTTTTTTTTTAATTGATCCGTGATCAATAAATCTTTGAGTTGTTCGAAGTCACCCACTTGAACTCCTTCTATCCATCCCGAAAGATATGTCGCCAAACTATATCGCACATCTTCCCAACTCTCGTTCTCTGCTTTATTACGCGAAAAGAACAACATTCTAAATTTTTCAGCACTTAATTTAAATCTTTTAAGCAAGCTATCTTTAATTTGCTCGTAATCTTGACTCTCATTCTCTTTAATTATTTGCAGTACTAGTTCCGAAAGTAATAAACCCAATAAATGCGTAACCCACTCAGATTTCGCAACATTTAAACTAAATGCTTGTCTTTCAAAAAAATTCAGATAGAGACATAAATCACTACCCTTTTGATATTTGCCTATCGCACGACTAATATCAACACTACTCATTTCCCTTTGCCTGGGTAACTCTTTTGCACTGGACGTGATTCGTAGTTTTTCTAATTCCAACTCCCTCTCCCGCTCTGCGCGTTCTTCCTTTAACGCGTCTACTAGTCTTCTTACTAGTTCTTCCTCGTACCCTTCTACATCAAATATTAAATTTTTTAATTGTAGTTTAGTACAATTTTCTATCCCGGGTACCCCCAACTCTTCCGCTACTTGTTTTAACATGTCTTTACTCAGTTGCATTAAATACGCCATATTTTCAAATTAACTCTAGTAGCCAATAAAAACAAATTCACTGATACTAATAAAACAATTAACGGGAGGATGCGATGTTTTTGTAAAATTTTGATGCTATTTGTTGGAAGTAGGTTTGAGTGGGTTGAATACCAAGTTCTCTGTGCAACTGTGGGTTCGAGATAAGGTGCTTTGACTATTTTACGGATCATTTTGTTCTGAAATATTTGAATTTCGTTGATATTGGTTTTAGCAGCTGCGCTTCCGTAAGAAAGGATATGTCGGGTCGTAGAACAGTAGAGATGGATACCTGAATGGATACGTAGTGAAGATAAGTACTTCAATAAGGGATATAGTTGGTGAACTCGTTTAGTGACTGCGTGTCGATGGTGAATTTTCGGATTCCTATTTAGTCTTGTGTCTAAGAGAACTCCTAGGTATTTAACGGGGGCATTATGTGTGAGCCACATAATGAATTTGAATGAAATGAGAGTGAAGATGGTGTGGTTGGTTGGCGCAAAGTGAATATTTTTGCTATACTCTTCGATGGATTTAGTTTGATATACCATTTACTGGCCCAGGACGATATTTTGTTGAGATGTTGTTGGATATTTGCAACGACACTGTCAATGTCGCTATCGGCACAGTAGATTACTGTATCGTCTGCGAAGAGAGCTATACATGTTTCATTTGCAGTGGGGATATCGGAGAGATGTTAAAAAGAGTGGGTGATAATACGGCCCCTTGTGGGACTCGAGCTAAGATTGGGTGTGATTTAGAAGATGAATTTGGTAGTCGCACTTGGAAAGAGCTTTTAGATAGGAAGCTGATGATTATATTTAATAGATATTGCGGAAGATCAAGATTTTGCAGCTTGTATATAAGTCCACGATGCCATCAGCAACAAATGCCTTTTTGTATGTGTAGGAAAAGAGCAGGTACGTCTTGAGAACTATGAAAGGTTTGAATTATATTTTCAGTTAGACGCAATATTCGATGGTTTGTAGGTAGAAGGGTTCTAAACCCGAATTGGTGATGTGGAATTGTCCCAACAGAGGATAAATAAGAATTCAGTCGGACGAGTAAACAATTTTCAAATATTTTGCTGGTGGATGAAAGCAAACATATCGGGTGGTAACTAGAGGGAACATTCGAGCAATTTCCAGGCTTCACAGTTGGTAGAGCATCAGCACGATTTCATAAGGATTGAAAGAAGCCGAGACGGATGGCTGCATTAAATATTGCTGCTATGCGTGTTATTAGCTTGAACGGGAGTTACTTTAATATGTATGTAGAGATGAGGTCGGGTCCATTAGATAGTTTTGAAGCTGAACATGCAAAATGTTCTGCTACCTCAGTTGGGGATATGAATTTGATGGGATGAGGAACTGTAATTGGGTTTACAGTTGTTTCTTTTAGAATTGATTGGTCACTATTTAGATCAAAAGTCGGGGTAGGCGTAAACATTTTGACTAGGTATTCACTGAAGACTTGGCTTTTATCAGCAGGTGAATGTGCACAACCGTTATTAGTTTCTAGTGGGGGAATAATCGATTGTTTTCTTAAAAACCGTCTGGTTATGGTCCATAAGGATGAATCCCTATGGTTCGCTGTTGCTGTCTGATGACGCAGATCATTTCCTTTTACTGTGGAGTGAAGGTTGTGAACAATTTTTACTAATAAATGTAAATACCTTTTCATGAAAGGGGAACGTAGTTTCGACCTGTAGTTTCGTATTTGGTGTTTATGTATAATGAGTTTGTGAAGAGTTGCAGGAATAGGAGATCTTTTATCACGATGAGTAGGTGAAGGTGATAATAGGTCTATGGCATCCAGGATTGAATGACTTAATGTTAGAACTAATTGATCTATTTGAGCGCTTGTGCGCAACGGTTCAATGGGTGGTGCAACATGTGACACTAAAGTTGGAGAATGATACTAGTTGACTTTACGTAGATTAAATGGATAAGGTGGTTTGGTTTCAGATGGGGAGAGTGGAAGACTGAATATCAAAGATCGATGGTCAGATGGTAATGTTGAGCATACATTGACGTATACAAAATTATTTAAGTTTTTGATAAACCTATGTCAATAATATCAGGGATTAAATCTGCATTATAGAGCTATTGCGTAGGGGAATCCTGCGAATGTTACGTCGTTTAGAAAGAGATTATCTTGGTAGTCGATTTTCTCATTCTGTATGTTTTGCATTATAATCCCCCAATAGTAGGATCGTGCTGTTGGACTTAGAAAATGTATTAAATCACCTTTCTTAAAGGATTTACAAAGTCTTATGTATATTGAGGCAATGCATAGTTCTTTGTGATATTTTGTATTGATGACGACGCGGAGATTTTCGTAATATATATTTGTTATGAACGGCAATTAGTAATGTTTTGTATTATTTTTGACCAATATTGCAACTCCACCTATTTTTCAATATTACGAGAATATGGTCGAATCTGTAAATATTATAGCCATGGATGAAGAATCGGTTTGTTGGGGAGAAGTGAGTTTCTTGAATGCAAGCGACGCTGATATGGTTAGTTTGTAGAAAATGTGCTGGTAATGGGATATTTTCCTTTACGCCATCAACATTCCATGAGAGTATTTTGCATGAGATACATGAATTAGTTGATTGTGAGGTGACCATTTTTAATGGAATGATTGTAGAATTGATGGATGATGATAAAGATGAGGTGATTTAATAAGGAGGTGATTAAAGTTTGCATATGTTGAGTAATTATCTGTGCAAGTGAGTGAACTTGAAACGAATTTTGGGAGCTGGGTTGTGAGCTTGCTTTTACTTTGTCGGAGCAGAGTGTTTGACAGGATGAAGGTTGTGGATGTGTTGGATGTTCGAAGGCGTATGTTTGGGGGTGGGGAAGGGTTTGGGGGAGAATTATGGTCAGTGGCAAAATTGGTAGAATGACTATTATTTTGGCTTCGTCTGTTCGTTATACCTTTCTTATGTATAATATTTTTGTAGTACAGACAGTCGCGACTGGATGACGCATGAGCCTCCTTACAATTGGCGCACGCGAGATTTTGTGTGGTTTACGGAGGCACACCGATTTGGAAGTCCAGAGTTTTTTTACAATGCCCGTAATTTTGATATCTACGGCATCTAAGAGGTTCGGGACGCTGACGTTTTTCTTAAACATCGACAACAGCATAGAAAAAGTACTGTAGTTCATAAATCTTTTGCGCAGCTTGTGATTTGGTGAGCGTTATAGCGCAAAGAGGCCAAGGTATTTTGTTCACATCAGTTATTCGAATGACTGTAATGACTGGGAAGTTCATTTTGGACAATTCGTATTGAATTTCGTCTATAGAGTAAGATGTTGGTACATTTCTAATGATAACAGAAATAGTGCGGGTTGTTGTGGGGTCGTTGTGAGATAGAGAATGTTTTCTCACGAAAACTATTTCGGAGAGAGGTTAAATCATTAACCGTTTTCACTTGTACTTTTGTATAAGGACCTTGCAGTTTCATTTGGAAATCTTCGCGTTGCAAAATTTATTTTAAGTTTTTTACAAGTTCCGCGTGTTTTGAATTTTCGTGAATAAAGATTGGGGGAATATTAACTCTAGTAGTTCTATATTTTGAATGCTAACAGCTTAGGCATATCATCTTTAATGGGTAGGTTTTCAAATGAGTTTCTAGTTGGGATGTTATATACCACGGAATGAGATGTTGTTTCAGAGTGAGTGCGTTGACGTTTAACTGGGTGGCAGATATTGGAGGAGGGATCAATATTACTAACACATCATCTACTTTGAGTGAGATTATTGACGTTCGTCGGCGCACTAACTCTATTTTCGCATTGCGATGGTGAAAACCCTGATAGGGTTTGATACTGCTGCTGTGTAGATTCTAGAAGAACCGGGGGCGAAGTGTGGTGCTGCTGTAGTACTCCGAGGGTCGTTGAAATACCGTCCGGAAGTGACAGGTTGGTCTCCATGGTCGCCAAACTTGAGCTCGGGATGGCGGTGAGGCCAGTCCTGTTTTCCTGCTTGACGCTGTTCTCGTCTGTAGAAAAAATTCTTTTCCAAAAACTATTTATGCGGTATAGTAATCGGCTCACAACATGCAAATTACATTAACAGGCTTTGCCGCACTGATAAAATCGATCGTACTGATAAGAGACACTGACGATAGATAAGCGCGCGCACTGTTTGTGAAGAGAGTACCGGAGCGATGTGTACTCCAAAAGCTAGCGAGAGAATGATGTCATCTGAGATAGAGAATTTTGTGCATTTGATGAAGGACGTTTCACATCGGTACGTTAGTTTTTTTTGTGGGGCTTTACGGCTCATGTCGACATCAAAGGTCTTTGGAGCCCGAAAAACTTGTACAGGTAGGGAAAATGCAGTTACGCACTAGGGAGAGTCAACATGACTCTCCCCGTGTGTGGGACTCGTCGAATGATTCAACCCTACCCACTAAAAACCCTCCTGATCTACAACACACCAAAACATATCTCACAACATACAACAAAACAAAAATAGAGAGGGGGGCAAAAAATGAGGGGGGCACATAACATGAGGAGGGACAAAGAAAAAGGGGGGACAAAAAATGATGGATGGGACAAAAATGAGAGGAATGAGAAAAATGAAAGATACCCTAGCCTTGATAGCGTCGGGATCGAAAAGAAGAAGAGGGGACCAAGGGAGGTCAGAAAAGAGAAAGGAAGGAGCCCCGCACAAGTAAGTGGAAGTAATGCCAGACTCAGCTTGGGGCCCCGTGTTCGCCAAACACGTACTTACTAGATGTAAGTCCCCTGGCGGGTCGGTACGTAAGTGTATTCGTCTCTTGACATATTTCATTATAAAACGTTTTGGGTAATAATTTGCTAGTAAGATTGTTGTGACAAATTCTATATTATTATAATGGAAGCAAGTGTCAGACAGTAATATTGCTTTGTCAACCAAATTGTAAATCATTGCAATCTTTTGCGCAAAAGGATTGTCCAACAAATAATTTAGTACTCGTCCTGAATAAGTTTTTTAATGATACCAATTAAACGGCAATTAATTATCTGCATGTAATATTGAGACATCTAAAAATGTAATTTTCCTTCGTTTTCTTTCTCCAACGTAAATTTTAATCTGGGATGATACTCATTAAATATATTTCACATTGACTCTATTTTACCTGTTGGTATTATGCAAGAAATGTCATCGACATAACGAGAATAAAGCAAACGAAGGAAATTTAAATTACTAAGGCATGAACTTTCAAGATCACGTAATACAAATTCCGACAAGAGCGGACTTAGCGGACTACCCATTGGCGATCCCTCAACCTTCTTATTAAACGTAAAATATGTTGATTCAATAATTAATTTTAAAGCAATGATTATTTCATCTTTTGGAATATTGCAGTTTGGTTAATATATGCTCCATCTACTTAAAACAATATAAACTGGTAAATCATTTGGTAGACTTGTAAAAAGCAAAACTACATCAAAAGAGATCAAACTTAACTTAAACAATGTATTATCAATTACTAAGTTCCTATTTGCATTGACAAAATCCATACTCATCCGCACAGAAATATTATCTTCTTCGAGACTGTGTTTCAGAATTTGTAATATAAATTTGGAAAAATCATGTAAAGGACCATCAATTGATGATATAATTATTCTATATGGAATGTTTTCTTTATGTATTTTAGGTAACCCATAAACACGTGAGAGGTTAGCTGAAGATGTATATAATTTACTTTGTGTAATGTTGTCTATGTAATTGTTCAAAACATTCAATGTGATTTTTTCGAAAAACATCATGTTTCTCTTCAGGTATCTTCTTAAGACTGTACTCCAAACATATTATGAACTCAATAATATTATTATATAACATAGTATTACAATTCTTCTCAATAGATGGAGACAGTACAATTCCATAGACAATATTACACATAAAAATGTAGTCATAAGCTCTGTGCCGAGATATTTCTTGAAATTATATAAGTTGGTTCCAAAGCATTGGATTGTAATCTCGGATACCATCTATTTCTTCTGTCACGCTGAAAGTTTATCTTTTTGAACGGAGCGAAGTAAATACATTCAGTCATTGTGCAGGAGAGAATACTGGACTTGAAGGAAAGCTAGTGAGGATTGATTTTGAAGAACAAATCCCTTTGATCGTCCATCTTGCACAACCGAACAGAGGCATTAAATTGTGCTGCATTGCGCCGACTTCGTGACTTTAAGGGTATGCGCCTTGTTAGCCACAGCGTACACTCGCGAAGCATAGCGTAAGGCCATTGACGGTTCTCGACAAGCGGTCGATACCTGTAGACAATGCATTACTTACGCGATTTATGTTGTCTCCTCGTAAGGCCTTGGGGTGAACTCACGTAATGGCAGATGTGCTTTGAAGTCACGCTGGAAAAATGCGAATAAAATACAGTTAAACTCATGTATATCGATCTCGGAGGGAATAGGAATAAAGTTCGATGTATGCGGGAAATCCGCTTTCGGTAAATAGAGCTCGATTGGACGTACAATTTTGTAATTGACTTATTTTACACGAGCCACAGCAAGGGACAGTCCTAAGAGGGAAGTGCCAGAAGCCAAAATTTGGACTCCATGAAGCTGCTTTCAAGTTGTGCCAAAACCAACCTAGACAGGGATCATTTACAGAGGCGATGCACAAAAAAATAAAAAAGAAACATCGCTCTGTTACATTTACGAGTAACGTTAAACGAAAGTGTACAGAAAGTCTTCTCAACGACAAAGTAACGACAATTAGTAAAAAATCGTTATAATATAAATTAATAGTTAGTTGAAATATATTTTAAATCTATAATTAAAAATCCAATGTATGAAAATAACATGTAAATAACACTAAAAAACATGGCCGTGTCCTGTGATTATTTCTGTCATTATTCGAAGTTCTTGTGAATAAGGGATGTGTCTGGGGCAGGATTAGTTTACGTGAAATTTGCCTTACCGTTGACCGGGCATCTATTTTTCCACTACCTACTTCAAAACCGCAGTTCGAGCCGCTGAACGATATACCGCATGATGGTTCCCGTTCGAAGGAAGGGTATCTGGGAACCTTTTTTCGCAAGTTTGTTAGTCTTATGGTTCCCTTTTATGCCTCGGTGTCCGGTCACCCATCTGTGCTCCACCGTGCATGAAACTATCTCATCCGAAGTATTTTTAAAACTGTTCGACTGGAGATGAGCATGAGCGTTGCCAAGGGAGGCTGATGGGTCGGTCTTTTTCTAGAGAGAAATCAAAAAAAAAAATTAATCTATTTGTGGTTGTAAAATGTAATATTTGCTGAAATTATATTATTCAAACATCGTGCAGTTGTGAGGAAAATATATTTTTTAAGGAACCCCATAAAAATCAGGATATGAATACCTTCTAGGTCTGTATCACCAATCGGAGTCCTCAGGTAAATAGAAAAATGGAGAGGTTGATTTATATTTAACTCGCTTTTGATCTCGACGTTTCCTATTTGAAGAATATTTACACAGAATAGAATAACCTGAATCAGAAATACGTTTAATGTACATTAAAGAACGAGACGACGCAAATCATATAATGTTCCATTTCTCTGAAATCAGACTCAGCCAACAATTAGGCAATCCTGAGTGCTGACAATTTAAGACACATGAATCAATCCATAGAAAAATATCAATTATCACTCATTATCAAAAAAAATGCTGAACTCAGAATCACGACTGGAACAGAAATGTCACGATTGTAGCTTGTTTTTAATAGCTTGTATACATGGTTATACAATAGCAGGTTGGGAGAGGAGAGAGTAGGGTTAAGGATGTGGGCCGGTCAGTCGGTTTCACCGGCTCCTTGATCCACGTGAAAGTGAAACGGGAAATATTCAACTTAACCAACTTGTCTAGAAAGAATTTTGATCGTGATTTTTCATGTTCCTTTCATTCTCGGCCGCGCATTGGTAAGGCGAGCGAAATGTTGTGAAATGAACGGTGTAAAAATACTCTCAATTGATGTGCTAACTAGTACGACGCGACGTCTCGCATTTACAACTCCCACGCATACCATGGGTCGGTGAAGTGATATCTGTTCAAGTTCAGTATGAGCAGTTAGTCTTCTTCGAGAGGAGTCGTATCCTGGGCTCTGGGACTCTAGATTGTCCTTCCGTCGTAATGCGCGCCACACCGGTCGTGTGAAAACCATCATCCCCCAATGTTGATGGCATTGGGTTGAGAAATGCACACACAGCATGCAGGATCTGGAGGTCTACCATTTGCCACGAAGAGGGGACAGCAAATATTGTCCGCTATAAGTGGCGCAACATAACTCCCGCTAGTCCGGCAGCTACTAGTCAGCCTGCTAACTAATTGAGTCTGCTAATACGGTGGGGAGGTACCATTTTCGACGAGAACGGCTTCACCACTCCTTCGACGTACACGATCCGTCGTCATACTTTGGTTGTCAGTGGGGAAATCCGGGAGGTGAGGGCAGAGTTCGTAGACCCTTCACTTTGAATGACAAATATTTTCAGATTAGTTTTTCCTCCTCTCTCAAACCATCCCCATCCCCCATCACTCGGCAACCAGCATGGGAGTCATGTAGCGCGGTATATTCTCGCGAACTAATATTCTCGCGAACAAATCAATTGGCTCTACTCTTCACTTTGGCACATACAGTGAGTACCAATACTACTGGCAGGCTGTTACAAGATGTAGGGTTCGCTGCTCACTGACCGTTCAGATGGCTGTCTGTTACACAACACCACAAGCCCAGATGCGTTGTGGGTATTTTTTGGATAGAAGCGGGATTCAACCAAAAATACCACAACCCTTATGGTAGTTGTCGCTGCCACCAGCCCAGTTTCCCAGGCAATCAAACTCACGTGTAATAACAATAAAATATTCCTTTAATACAAGTTAAATTGAAATCTGCGTATTTACAAACTTGAACGAACTCTCAAATCATAAATACAAGTATGAATATGTCATTACACAGTTAATGCTATCTGAAAGCATCAATTACACACAGACATGAATACTGGTGTTAACAATTAATTCGGAAAACTACCTAGATCATCCGAATCTCAAAAAATTACAAGTTGCTATCCCGAAATAACTAACTGTTCCAAGTTACGTCATTCGCACCTAATAGCAATGTAATTGAATTACCGCAGCAATTCTCAGTGGTCTGGCGACCAATACTAATCAGGTCACATCTCTGTACCCGGGTACTTCCGAACACTCCGCAGAAAAGTCTGAAAGTCTCCGATGATCTTCAATCCTCGCAATATATACGGAAGCGGAGGTCACGTGACCACGCCTTCGCTACCGCAATTAGCACTCCAAATCATCTTGGTCACCCCTCAGCTTCTGGGAACACTGCGTCTTTACCGATATGCTAGCGTCCTTCTCGGCATGGACATTATTTCAGCATCCGGTGGAAATTTTCCATTTATAACATTCTTTCTTTAGGGATTTTTCCGGCCTCACCTCGGTACACATGGCGAACAAGTCCCTCTTACAGAAATATTACAAGACAAAGGACAGGCAAGCACCCTTCGGTCGGCGTTCTTCGAGCGCATTGCTCCTTCCCGGAAAAGCAGGAGGCTGGTCCACGCACTGAATGGAAACGCTTAGTGGTGGTTACTTTTCCTTATTTGGCGGCGCCTGGCCCGACCTGTAATCTTCTTAAGAATGTCCGGCTAGCAAAATGCGTGAAAATGTTAATATTTCACAAATAGATAGACTGAACTGGTCCTGATGTTACTCTGCCCCTCACATGAAAGACGCGACGTTGCAGACGTGACTCAGAAATGGGCTATATGAAATGGTACATGTATCTTCAGTGATAAATCCTATTTCTGCTTTGGTGACGTCTTCCAGGACCGTCTGGAGGCAACGGGGATTGTGCCACGTTTATGGTCCTTAATCATACGCCCTCACAGCCTAGTGATATGGAGCCCTGACACCGTAAGTGTATTTCACGAAGACTACGAGTCACACGGTACTCTCGGGAGATCCGACAAGAGTTGGTGCTACCGTTCGTGAACGTCCACGCTTGAGTTCTTCATACGGAGAGAGGTGACAAATAGAACAAAATGATTTAATATTTTATGTTGTTATTTATTTTTAAGAAGCTTGTCGCGCAAAATGTTCATAAAAATGGACATTTTTACCAATTAATTTCATTAGACAGTGACGGGTTGGTAAGTAAGTACTTGGCGATGTATGTATTTCTTTAACGATTCGTGCAACAAGCATTTTGAAAACAAATAATTTAGCATAAAATATTTAATCATTTTCAGCTATAAAAATAGTAAGTACGTTTATTTTTATTATAATCCACTAATGTGAAATATGTATGGAGGTATTAGCATTTGAACTTGCATTTCTTTAATAAAAATCTTAACTTATCTTATTCATTTTAATACATCGCTTAAATAAAAGCTTGTTTTTATAAATGTTTTTATTTATTATTTTATTTTATACTTTTAGTAATATAATTTGTTTATTTATCTGTCATAATAATTAATCTTGCTTGTTCATTTGTAATACTCAAAATACGTTTTAAACACAAAGTTGTATTAATAAATAATTCTTAAACTTGTATAACAAATAGTAACTTGTATTTATAAATAGCATAAATGATATAGCATCTGTGGGATACACCTTCCGATAGCGTGAACATCTTTTGAGAAACGATCGTAATGATTAGATGAGAAGTTAAAATGAAAAACGTAGGTTATGCAATGCGTTGTACTTACTTGTATGAAAGACGGATTGTATTTCAGGGGAAGCTTCCTGGTAATAATTCGCCTCAAGTTATCTCGGAATAAAATCGTTATAAAGAAAAAAACTGTTTAATTTTTTATTGGAAATGGACATCATAATATTGCATTGTCAGAGGTTTTGTATATGTCAGCCAAATTTCAGTTCAATCGGTTAAGGGGAACTGGTTTAAAATTCAGTTGCAAGATTTGGCCCAAATATACGAACTAATACGTGAAGTTAAATAAAAGCTTGTAATTATGTTGAATGTACGACATCTCTAACCCAAAACCTACTTCAAGACTAAATTTGTCCCATCTTATCTAGTCGGTCGTGATCTAACCTTTCACGGCGTTCACGTCTCACTGCAATGTGAACGAAATGGCTGTCACCTAACTGTACCCGCTAAAGTAGTAGTGGTGTTTTAGCGGACCCAATCAGATGACGCGACGTCCATGTCACTTCACTAATAAAGAACTCTAGTCCACGACAGAGCACTATTGCATCAAGTCAACGCTTGAAAGAAAAGAAATTACTCGAGGCGGAAATGAGTTTACTGACCGGCGAAGTTCTTGAACACTTAGATAGGTGATTGGAGTTGTAATTATATGCATCATATTACCTCTTGTGTTGGGCGTTCCTTATTTACCAAATCTTTTATTTTTCCGTATAAATAAATGTCCAAAACTGTCCGATTTGATGATCTTGATGGATTGATCCATATTTATTTATCCACTTGTTCGGAGACATAATGTTTGATTATTCACAAACAATTCTCGATGTAGTCATCTACGAGTCAAACGGAATGTAACGTGGCGTAGCGTCCCGACCTAACGCGCAGATACCTCATTTCGAATTTCACTTCGAAACGCTACAATTACCCCGCGGTAACTTTAATTTGATTATTTTCTGATAACTAACTGAATGAAGCTATCGATCCGTCTTCGCTGCTACCACTATATTTACTCCCGAAAACTAGAAATATATTCAAAAACTTGAGACTATATACATTAGTAATTTATTACAAATATTACTATATACACTACACACAAATTGGAATATTAAAAAAACACCCAGACATTGAATACTCAAGGATGTACACTCCTGAATAATGTCTTCAAGTCAACAATTACTATGCCCGCGCATAACTACCGGAAAAGTGCTTTATGCTCTCCGTCACTAACAACCTCTGGCTACCTATCGCACGCCTAGACTCATGCGTAACGGTCTGCGCAGAAACTCTCGCACAACTCTTCCCTAGAGGCGATGTACCTGCCTCACAGGTGACATCGCCATCAGGTGACAAAACCTCACAGGTTTGCCAGATATGCGCGTCGGTCGTCTTAGGAATCATCTACCCGCCGCTGCATCTGCTTCGTTTCCATGGAGACGGCTTCCCGGCGACCGCGTGGCTGCTAAATTTGGGATAAGCTCCCAGAAAATGCTCTGCAGGTACATGACACTCGTCAACCAGTCTCACAATTCCCGATGAGGAAAAGCAGCACAAAATTACACTTTTAACATGAACAAGTTTTAAAATATTTTTCTGGCGTCGTTAAAACTCCGCGACGTCACACGGAACTTTAGTCGTAAGTCTTCAAATCATCCCACGCTCAAAAGCTCTAAGTCTGGCTGAACACACGCTACATTTGTCATCCAGTGTCAAACTCGAGACTGCATAACGGTTGATTCGCTGAGTGTCCCGTTTGGACTGCATCATCATTATTAGCATAGCGTTTGGCTAGTTTGGTTCATTGGTGCTTTTAAATATCTACCAAGAATTGTTTTGTGTAAGTAACTAAATACACTTTTTTATTTTCTTCTGTTCGTAAATCTATCTTCGTATATTTTGTAATAAAATGGATCTGCAATATAACTGAACTAGATAATTCCTTTTACTTCACTGTAAAATAAAATGAACTGAAGGATGTAGCTTTATTTGAAATTGCAAGAAGAAAATATTGTTCTGCTATCAATATTAATTTTTGCATAATAGCTTTTCGACTGTGTAGTGGTGATCGTCAGAGCTGTTGTAGGCATAATATAAAAATAAATTATGTAAAAACCCAAATCATTAGAAAGTTGAATTTCATCGTAAGCAGATTGCAAAGGAACTAATTAAGAAAAGAAAATCAATGAATAATAACAAATAAAACAAAGAAAATTCAATTTACCAAGGATGAAAACTAATTCAAAAAATGGTATTCCATTAAAATTTAGACATTTCTATGAATCGAAATATACTTTCACTTAACTAATTTTCATTTTCTTAAAGGATTTCTTTTTAATTATAATTTAAGAACATTTTTAAGAATTTATTTTTATTTATAATATCTTAATGTATTTGTAATGTTTTTAAGCACAAATAATGTCGAACATATGGCAGACAAACCCTTATGTAATAATAAATTTTCATGGTAAGACAAGATCTTTTTCTTCCGTATTCTTTCTGATACGTTTTCTCCGTGTGTTTTAAAAGAAGTTAATGATGTCAAACAGACCAAGGATCTCGAAAACATCGATACATGTTAATGAGAGAATACAAATCTCTAGATTGCAATATAACGCGCAGATGATTTTGCACAATTTCATAAAACTTCCTTTGTCGCGAATTACCTCGCTATTCACGTGAACAATTTGCCCAAGCAAATAATGTAATATTCGTGCAAAAAATAGTTTCTTTAGAATTTTAGATTTAGTATAAATTTTAACGGAGCAAATTTAATTTAATAGGTGGATATATTGTTGACGAAATATTGAATTCAAAATGGTTCTCATATTACTATTACGAGTGTGAGCGATGTAATGAGAAAGATATTAATTTTGACAAGAAAATACGAGCATAAAAAACTGCTTGTAAATAAAATATACTACATCGTGCATGATGTCGTCCCGCCGCGTAGAATCTTTTGTTACAGGAAAACGCATTTCTGCATCCTGGACAACAGTTCCGACGGAAGTCCACATGGACCACAAAACAAACGTACTTCCCCTCAATGATATCCTTCTGCCACAAGATCCAAGCACTTTGAAGTGCGATGATGTTTGGTACAAACTTTCCACAACGCAAAACTGTCGTAAAATGATAACCTCTAAATGAGATGCACATAGAAAAATTCCTGGAAGCAAATAATCCAAGTGGCGAAATTAATACCCTTGTCCTATAATCACATTAGGAAAAAGTACTTCCTTTCATTTTAATGCGGACGTTCACATTATGTTCTAATTAGAATTATTTGATGGAGGGTGCTTCATTGACTCCAAATATCGAAGAAACACAAACCTTCCGAAAAACATATGGAGGGTCATCATCAGCGATATAACCCAAAGAGTTTATATATGAAAAACTGAAAAAGTTACTTGTGTAAAATTTATTTAGCGCAATTAGTTTCCTTATATGGTAATTCAAATTTAAAATATCTACTAGCTTGTAATATATTGTATTATTTTCTTTCAATTTAATGTAATAGAAATGAGAGAGATTGACCTCAAAACTGAAATGAGGTATTATTTAATTTGTGTTTATATCCGACTATAAACTACTAACATAAAACATTGTACCCCTTTTACATTAAGATTCAATTCAGTTCTAATATGTGGATTTGCATGATCTATTTCCGCGGTGAAGTGATGGAATTACTGTTCTCGTGATATCTATGTTTTTGCTTACTATTACATATTAAACCCTTTCCTTTGGTTGATGATAACGGTCATTTTCGTCTCTAATATTGAAAATAAAAGTTTTAATATGTGCACATTCATCCTCTGTCCCAGTCTCACACATACAAGAATATAACTCCACTTTTTGACCACGATATCATTGGTATTTTGGAATGGAAACCGTGTCTGTACCTATGTGTTAATAGTTTATGAAATGAATTGACTGCAATTCACTTCTTTGTCTTTGGCCAGGATGAAAAGTTACCCAAAATTACCCGTCCATCCAAATAGTAGTATAGTTTTTCTTCAACGAACACATTTTGTTAAAGTATTAGTCATATTTTCCGTCTGCATATGTAATTAATACCAAATAAAACGATCCTATTTTTTATGAGCAGACATACACTTGTGTATGTGATTTTATTTATTTGAGTTTTTAGTGTAAATATACGTCTGCTCATAAAAAAATAGGAACGTTTGGTACATTTTGTTATAGGTTAGGTATGGATGAGACAAACCCAAAAATAATTGAGAACATACAATTTTATAACCTGTTAGTGAAATCAAGGATACTACATCTATAATGAATAGAGCATCGTCTAATTCTTATTCGACGAGGGTGGAAACACAGCTGCTTTGCAGCATCTTAGCTTGGTCTGTCATTTCACTATGAGAGTATTATTTTGGTTCCTCAGGTTTTAGATGGACACCTAGTGAAATAAATATTATGAGCAAATTATACGGAGAGCTAATGCAATAGATAGATATAGGACTCTAATTACCTCGATGTAGGCGAACCGTGAAGCGCTAATTAAAAAAAAAGATAGATATAATTGAATAACAAAAAATTGTTGATCTACTTAGTTAATAGACTTTGTGTATTTTCATAATAGTAAACAATCACAAAATCTAGTGAACACAATTGTGTTTCGTTCTCGAAATAGAAAAAGAAAAGGATTTTGAGTCGATGCCCCTGCAACGAACTCTAAATAGGGAACGCCTTTCAATGTGTCGTGTTTGGAGTCTCCAGAGGTAAAGGAACAGCTCTGGTAGCTTGGGGACGGAGAGTCGTAACGAGGTGGGGGCGGGAGTTGTTATTCGGGGCACGGGGAAAGAGGGGCGTAAGAACACTCGGGAGGAGCACCAGGTCATCGCCCGGGCAGTCCAAGAGCGCGAGGGCGACTGCCCTCCAGGCAGCAGTCGAGAGGATGAAGGTGGTCATGCAGGTTATGTCTCTTCAACTGCACTCTAACAATAAACGAAAGATTCGCACGTTGAGATGGTATTAACAGTTACGTGTTAGGAAATGTCAAACATAACACGAATGTCTGGTTCATTTCGTGAACTGTTGACGCCACTTTTTATAGATAAATTTAATTAATTAAAAAATATACAAAATATTGAATTAAAACCAATTAAAAATTGATTTTAAAAAGTTAGTAATAATACTAAATTATTATTAGTATAGATAATTACAATTTACCAATTGAATGATAAACGAGCCAGCTGCAAAACAGTCTCGTTACCATCTTCAAATTTTTTTGTTCCTCTCTGGAGATCAGAGACAAACAAACGAAATAGATTCACAGGATGGGGAAATCAAGCTCTAAACCATAATAGTAAAACATTTAAAGGGGTAAGAAAATGATTTTTGACGCAAATTTTTACAATATATAATTTACAGCGTTTCCATTCTGTTTGAGTTTGAATGGTATTGAAATACCCGCTTAAAAAAACGAAGTTTTAAAATAGCAAAGTTCAAAAGAGATAATCGGGTTATCTCGTTATAATGCATTTTTTGCGCCAATTATGACAGAGACAAGCCTCCAGTCAAGTAACTTCAACTTGAAAGCAGAACCTGTACTGACACGTAATATGAGCTGAAGAGAGGTGAGGTAGAACACGTGACGAGAAATACGAATACTTGGGAAATTGACGTGAATGTTACACTCAAAAATACTGCCATAATAATAATAAATTTAATAAATTTATTGTCAAAAAACAGTACAAACTGCGTATGACCACGTGGAGGACAATAAACTAATTTACTCTCCGGAAGCAAGTAAGGGTACTTAAGTATATTTGATAAAAGGTATATCAAGTGGCGAATCTATGGGGAAGGGCTAAGAGGGCTATAGTCCCCCCCCCCATTGGACTTGAACTCTTACTAGATAAAATTGAAGTTGATAAATGGCATACTTTGTAAAAGTGTTACCAAGTTAATAATTGTTATTATTAATAATACCTGATTAATAAAACTAATAATACCATATTAATGACTTAAAAATAATTGTTATTGTTATTAATAATGTCATATTGTTAATTGTTAATTATTTATTTAATGCATTTCATCTAAGGTAATATTTATAAAATTTTTGTTGTAAAATCATAATTTTTAAACAAAAATTCTCCCCAGTTAGTCCCCCCCTCTTCATTACGGTCTAGATCCGCCATTGGGTATATTTGGTACGTAGAGTAAGAAATAACAGTAGAAAAAGCATTAAGGAAAAGAAAAAGAGGAAAATAATGAGTGGTGTCAGGACACGCAATAAAAATGAGGATTTAAATAACACGAGAGGATCTAAGGTTTGGGAGAGGTAATAATCTTGTCGGTCTCGTTAAGAATCTGAGCCAAAAATTGGTAGCGGATCATAAAAAAAGGCGAGGGATGAAATACGATGTAGCTCCAACGGGAAGGAACAAGACTTGTTTGAGCCAAGGAGGCAGTTGAGGTCAACGGAGCGACCAGCTCAGCTGACGGGAGAGGAAGGATGGCGTTTACCGCTGCTCGGCGGCGGTTCGGCGACGTTTATTCGCCGTGGGGTAGGTGCTAACCACAAATCTGCTTGACCTCTGACAAAGAGTGCGACGTGAGGCCAAGTGACTCTCTGGAAGATATAACGCAATGGTTTGGTGATAAAGAGAATGGGGTAATAAAGAAACGAAGCCACTAAGACACAATTGTATGAGAAAACCACATTTTATATTCGTTAATGACAATATTTCACATCACAAATAAATCAAAGCAAATGTATCGAAAGAATACTTCATTTCCCACTTAAAGTAGGTTGAGATGGTATCCAATGATAATAAACGCGAAAGATAGAGTGTTACTTGAGAGATAGGGGTCGCAGGATATTTGTGGGTACTATAGTAAAAAAATCAGTGTGTCAAAGAGAATGACTGGCAGCAGTTATAAGATTTGGAATATCCTTATCCATTCCAAGTGTTGTCAACATCAGATAATGAAAATGGAAGACTATCTAAGAATCTGAGGAGACTCTAATCATCCTAATAACGGAAAAGGCTCTTTCACTCAAATAAATAAAACAAATCTCTGAATTCGCGAAGTTGTGTGTTGGATTGGAAGAATGAAGTTTTAAACTGTGAAGGAAATTACAAATCGTTTGATTGAGTTGTTGTGGTGAAACGCATCTTACTACCTCGTATTATCAAGGCTTGCGACGAGGTAGTTAAAACGTCTCAGTATTTTTATGGTCGCGCCAACGAAATTGTTGGAGTTCAATCATTCATGGATAACGAAAAAGAACTGGAAAAGTCTCAACCATAAAGTGTGGATATATGATTTTATTTATTCATTAACTATATAATTTATTAGAAAGTGAACTGCTTAACATTATTTATAACACCAATATCTTCAATATTATAAAATCTGCAACTTCTACCTTTTAGACTTATAAAAAAAAGCGAGGTGATGCAAATGAATATTTTATACTAGTTGTAAGTTCAGAAAATATACTTTGCGAGTATGTTATGCAAAATAACATCTCGTTTTTTGCGTATTGCGTAAGGATATTGGTGCCCCAGTTTCCATTAATGGAGAAGCTGCTTCATTATTTCCACACTGCACCTTTATTACTCAGTGACTCGCTGTAATAATATGATCTGTTGTACATAGTTCACATAAACCGAGATTCAGTGTCGTAGAATTGATTTTCTTCATAAAACCAGAGTTTGTTATTACACTCCTAATAATTAAACAAAGTTTTCTTCAATATTTTTTATCTTAGTAGAATAGTTATAGCTTTAATTATAACTCTTTCCTTGGATTTTTTTCTACTTTTTGTACTGGAGGACGTAATGTACGGACATAATGTTAGCACTAACGCTGTGAAATGATCATGATACATTGATCACAATCACTGAACATTTTTTTGTAGTATTTGTAAATGGAAAATGTTATTGAAGCTTATCTACATGGAGTGATAGGAGGTAGGAGTTGGATGGTAGACTATTGTTAGTAGGTGGGCCGCTTAGCTGGGTTTACCAACAACTTGGCCCACGTCGAGGGGTTAATAGTAGTAGTTAGAAAGAGTTAGAGCTATTGGTACTAGGAGCAGTAGGAGGAGTGGAAGATGGAGGATTCGCTTTTCTGTAGCCACAACTATATGAACTAGGACATTAATATGAAAAGCTACAATTTTTTTCTGACCCCACCGAGTATTGATCCCGGGATGACTTGGTGATGAGCAAGAACACTAGCACCTGAGCACCGCAGGGACTGAACATTTTTTGAATTGGTTGGTAAGTAAGTACTTACCGAAGTATGTATTTCCTTAACAATTCGCGAGACAAGCTTTTAGAAAACAAAACTAATTTTGAAGTATAAAAAAATGAAAACTGCATCGGATACATAGTTGTCTGGTTAGGATTGAGGAAACACACCAATACTACGAAACCACCAACATTAATGAGTAACATTCTCACTGGAAATCAATGGGAACGTGAGAAAGGATACAATTGCAGACACATTACAAAATTTACGTGAGCAAAGCCGCGGGTACTGAGCTAGTTCTCTTGTAATCTTCATTACCCTTTGCTCAAGAAAATGCACCACATAAGAAAAATACATATCTGAAAGAAATCCTGTCGAGGAACGCAGATTACCAGGACTACTACTATCCAAGAATCACCATTGATCACTGAATCCTTGGGTGAAGATCTATGAATCTCAGGTGTCCCCACTAGGAGAGAGAGAAAAATTGGGTTACAGAGACTGATTTAGTGACTCGGCGTTCAGACATTTCACGTTGCATTCATTGAATAATAATAATGTACCTCTCCTATAATGTACCTTTCCATTGACCCTCGATAAACATCATACCCTACGTTGCATCTGGATTCCTAAGTGGCTCTTGAATTCTCTGCTCAGTATCTCAATTCAGGGATGCGGGGGGATCCATAGACTGCATCAACTTTCGGATCATAGGTTGGTACGAAGGCAATGTTGACATGCGTTTGGAATCTCATTAGGACCATTCTTCCGTGACAGGTTTATTCGTCTGTACACTATTGAGAAGACTGGTGTGTACACCAGAGTTGAAAGCGAAAAAAGGTCATCCGCTTACATTGAAATAACTTAAAATCTTTAAATCATATTACTTCACAACTGATGATACTGGCACAAATTGAACATGATATCTACCGCGTAAGATACTACACTGATCAAAATAAGTGATTTCCAGACAGTCTCAGATATCTTCCCGACAACGTCCGGACTTAAGCACATTAACCTTCTCGAGACTAACGTACACGCGGAGGATCTTCACCGATGAGATGGTAATTTATGCACAAGTGTTTTAAATGCCAGACGCGTGTTTTGGATGCTTATTTTGAGAAGAACACGTCCGTGTGGGTTGGACGTGTGGGGCGACTTTGCCGCAACGGTAAACGACCTCAGAGATTCAACGAAACCCACAATAAGTGTTGCACATGTGTGAATTCTACTATTTACGTTCTTTATGTAACCCAGATAAATTATGATTTGCGACCTTTCACAATACGTTTTGTGCTTTATTAAATCACTATTTCGTCTCGAGATAGTTACATCGTTTACGTAGTGACGTCGACTCATATCGAGTCCAAATGGAGTCAATAAAACAAAATAATATATTGTGATCGTCCAGAAGGACTTAGAAAGGTATAATTTATTTATTTATCAATGAAATATTTATCTAAGATGTGTTGCAATCTGGAACATTAAAATAAACAAAAAGAATTGAGAATTGATAAATAGTACTATTTTAAAATAAAACATATATATTTATTATATTTACTTGAATGGTACTGTTCAGAGTGCCTCTGACATAAGAAAATTGAATTATACTCTGATTCAATCTAAATATGATTTGTTGCACATTTTGCCAAACATTACTGAATAAAATATTGTTATTTGCTGTGTGTTAATTAATTAATAACATGAATTAAACGATTGTAAAAATATTTGTGTTCCCATTTTATTTATGACTATTAACCTTTATTACGTTAATAATAAACCGTCCAATTTTATCTTCGATAAATATTAATAATATTGTTTTTGGATAGTGACGGGTGCTACAAACAATTAGTCCCATTCACTAATTCGTTGGGTAATTTTTACTAAATAGTGTTTAGCACTGCTCATGAGGTGCGTGTTTCTAGCTACTAATGCAGGCAAAATTTCCACTTACGAATCATATCGTAAATCGACTAAACGTGTATAAGTGTAATCCATTAAACACTTGTGAGTGCGATCCGCTAAACGAACGTAGTGTGTGGAAAATTAACTTTTCCAATTTAATCTAGCGTACTATCTCTCCGTGTGGGTCATCTAGCTACTAAACTTTTTCTCGTGTCAAATATATATTAGTAAAAGTATCTAAAATTAAGTGGAACGATCAGGAAGAGACGAATTCAAACTCCCATGCATTTCCACTATTTTTTAAATTTCTTTTTCAACCCAGTAAATCAAGTAGCCTTTCCAAGTTCTTTAAAATCTCTTCAACATTGACATTTGCATCACAATTCTTCCAGAGATTCCTAGTTTTAAGGATGCAATGATTTCATCAAATTCTCTATCTATGTGCTACATTTTTATTAATTTTTATGTAGGATGTTCTGTACGAACAAATATCATTAAAAATAATAATTTCGTCTCAAATGATTAAATGTATCACTTATACCTTACATTTACATGAAGTAATTGTGTTACGTTTTTCACGATGACATGAACATTTTGCCATATTGGGATTGTTCAATATGTTGAATACATTATTTATTTATTTATTTATTTATTTAATGTCTTATTATTAATGTGGGGAGGTTCAGGTCATGAGTTCTGCTCTGCCACAAACCTAACGGCATTTTATTTTTAAGAATAAAGTTGAGTAGGGTAGAGGGTAGATGAAGGTACAGAACCGACACTTGTCTGAAGCAGGTAATGAAAACCCCAACCGAAAACTTCGATCGAGCGGGTAATCGAACTCTTCCCCCCACCACCACAGTCGGTGACCTGTAGTAGCAAAGTCTACCACTGCCCACCTTCGCGAAGCATTCAGTTTGGAGAAGAAGAAACAAAACCCTATGGTTTACATGTTTTCGGGGAAACGCTGTTGGTGACAAATACCAGACCGCGACAAAATGTTCTCAGAAGTAATCACAGTGAACAAAGCACTTCATAAGAATTTTGTGCACGCGAGAACTTAGGCGCACGCAACAGGAATGGACGGAAATATTTTTGAGTGTGGCTAAGAATTTCAATGGATTTTTGACTGCTCTTTTTCGAAGCAGTTCGCACACAGTGATGTTGGGAAATGTCTAAAGAAAATTAGGTTTATTTATAACATTCGAACTCTTTATTAAATCTTCTTTAATATATTTTCATTAAAAAATGCCATTCTGGTGGCTCAATTGTTAGCGTTCTCGCTCGTCACCATGTCATTCCGGAGGGGCCAGAAGCTTTTCATATTAATGTTCCAGTTCATATGCTGTGACTAATGAAACGCGAAACCTCCTTCTTCCATCCACCTCCTACTGCTCCTAGTATCAATAACTCTAACTATTACTAACCACTCCACGTTGGTGAAGTTGTTGGTAAACACGCTAATTGGCCCACCTACCTCCTATGTAGATAAGCTTAATTGGCACGGTACGTTTGTTATTCACAAATACTACAATAAAAAAATAAAAATGTAGACATATACTCGTACAATTAAAAGTTAACTTGAGTTTAGTTGGTTAATTATTATCAAAAAATTTTACAGTTTGATCCAACGGTAAGAAACTGTTCAACTTCTCTTCTTAAAAAACTAGTTGAAATGCAGCAGCAATGATCGGGTCAATTTTTTGAATTTTGGAATAAAAGGTTAGTTCAAATCCCATCAATATCGTAAACATCTATCGCGTTCATCGCCACAGCAAACTACATTATGAACAACACATACATTTTCATGAGGTGAAATTGGTTACTTTCCATGAAAATACTGCGTATTTATTATTAATTTCGTATCTACAGATCTTAACATATATATTTATATAAATAAATTGATATGCAAAGTAAAATATCAAGCTTCATATCTTGAAATCCAAAAAATACATAAAAACTACAATTTAAGAAAGTTAAATGTAATTCTGGACGGAAATGAGATTACTTTAGAAATGACTGATGAAAATAATAATAATAATAATAATAAGTACACATAAAACTAAATTAATGTGAATCATTCGACACAACAATCATGCAAGAAACGTTTTTGAAATTGTTATATGTTATTTAAAAAGTACTACAGCTATGGCGTGATAAAGTAGAAGACGGATTTAACTTTTATTAAAATCAATAAATTCTTTTACAGTGCAGAAGCACTGGTGCAGGAGGTAGTTTTTAACCGCGGACTTGAAAAGATTCAATTTCATAATATCTTTTATATTCTTGGGCAGGGAATTATATAGAACGATTCCCGAATGATATGGTCCTCTTTGGCAAAGAGTGGTTGACACTCTAGGGCGATGAATATTATTACTATTGCGAGTATTGTGTTCGTGAACGAGACTGTTTCGTATAAAGAAAGGGTGGCACTTCAGTAATTCGGTCTTAACAAACACGACCGTTTCATAAATATAAATGCAAGGAAGTGTTAAAATATTTAATTCCTTGAATAAAGGTTTACAAGAGTTTCGGGGGTGAGATTTACAAATTATCCGAACTATCCTCTTCTGAATTCTGAAAGTTTGAATACTCTGACCGGAATTACCCCAGAAGGTAATGCCGTAACGTAAATGGGAGTAAACGTTTGCAAAATATACGCAACGGGAAATACGTGGACTAACTGCATTAGTTAAGTTTCGGAATGCGTAACACAATTTGCTTAATTGGGAATTAAGATTGTCAACGTGACAATTCCGTTTGAGGTTGTCTTGAATATGGAGACCTAAGAATTTTGTATTTGTAACAGTTTTTAATTGTGTTCCGTTTAAAGAAAGAGAAACCTGGGGTAAAGATTTTGTGATACTATTGTGAAATGACATAGACACTGTTTTGTCAGTGTTTACAATGAGACGATTTACATGGAACCAAGTCGAAAGGTTAGACAGCGTGTTTACATAGTAAATTAGTGTCATCAGCAAAAAGAACCATTTTGCAATCTGATGTGGATGATGACATGTCGTTCACATTCAATAAAAAGAGTACAGGACCGAGAATTGAACCTTGGGGTACTCCACAAGTAAGTGACTTTGTTTCTGAAAGACAACGCTGAAGTATTTTATTTTTAGAATAGTATATTTCGACCTGTTGATATCTATCTTTTAAATAAGATGTTAGCCATTAATGTGGAAGTCCACGAATGCCTAAAGAATGCAATTTGGAAAGGAGAATTTCGTGATCGATGACATCGAATGCTTTGGATAAGTCAAGAAAAACACCCTGAGGANGACGGTCAAGAGATGTAACAACGTTTAAGAAGGAAAATATGGCGCTCGTAGTGGAAAAGGATTTCCTGAAACTGTGTTGATCGACAGAGAGAATGTTATTTTTTGATAAATAATCTAGAAGACGCTTATAGAACAATTTTTCTAGGATTTTTGAGAAAGGGGGTAGTAGAGATATTGGTCGGTAATTTCCAATATGAAGTTTCCTTTCTTGTTTAAAGGTTTTACTTTAGCTCTCTTAAATACGTTAGGGAACACCCCTTCCGATAAAGAACTATTAAAAATATTTATGAGTGGATTTAATATAGCATGGGACGAAAATTTAACAATAAACTCGGGTATATCATCTATGCCTGTTGAAAATTTGTTTTTTAATGAGCTGATGATTCTCATGACTTCACTGGCGTTAGTTTCGGAAGTGAACATAGAATTAGGTGCGTGGTTGGGTATAAATGGAGGAGGACATTGATTTGGATATATTGAGTTCGTTATTTTACCTACTTCTGAGATGTACATTGACTGTTTATGAGAACGATAAAAGCATTTGTTCAGGCATTTTTTGAGTAACATTATGAAGATAAGTGAGTGATTTCTGAACTCTCTCTTTGTGCAAAAGTGACATATCTTAAATAATGACCATCTGTGAACAACGTCGCTTCCCGCCAGAAATCATGTAACCGTCACGACGTCCTGCCTGGCGATTCGCGCGTCGTATCGCTTCTACAGCGCGAGTTTATGCACAGCCAGTCAGGCCATGGGCTGGCACTGCTCGTCAGAGGACGGACGGGCACTCGCTCTCGGACAGAGGAACCGACTCACTCGCTCTCAGGTGGTAGAGCAGACACACTTGCTCTCTGCATCCACGACCAGTCGGACAAGCTCTAGCTATCTATCTCGCTCTCTAGACTTGTTCGAAGACAGAGAAGTCACACTCTCTCTCTGGACTCGCTGCAGGACCACTCGCTCTCTGGACGGGCATTCATCCACTCGTCCTCTAGACGGACTCGCGACATGCCACTTTCTCAGGTGGAAGAGCAGTCATTTGCCTCGCCAGCAGGCATTCGCTCGCGGTCACTTCACGCGATAAGTCAGCAGTCGGCACACGGACAGTCACAGTCAAACAGTCAGCACGCCACTCGTCAGCAGTCAGCACTAGACCCGCTATTCATCACTAGCCGCACCATGGCGTCTCGTTGGAGGAGCACTCAATCTGGGCATTCATTCACTTCGCTCTCCAACCTTGTCAGCGGACACACCTCGCTTCGCATCACTACTATCGTGGGTCGGCATGCCAGCCGACATTTTCCTGCTTCAACCCTGCACCACGATGTAGCCGAAAGCACTTTTCGTCCACCTGACGATCTTTCTTCATATTCGTTGAATTTCAACTCTGTCCAGCTTCACGTCTCTGAATTTCAACACATCACTTCAACTCAACCTTCAATGTTATCTCGGCTGGCTTTCCAGGATCATTCCATCTCATCACGATCTATCATGGAAAATCATTCTTCATTCTTCTTCATTACTTGCATTGTCTGTTTTATTAAACTGTTATTTGTTGGCAATCACTATTCATCTTGCACCTCATCCTTTCACCATTCTTTTCTGTCATTACAGTTGGTCCTTCGAACCGAATCACCCCCATGTGCAGGTAAATACATTACATTGTCTCCATATTTTTGGTCCTTCGAAACGAATATCAATGTGCAACTATTTTTCTACGAGAAAAATTGTTTGCACAGCAATATTTTACCCCTTCTCACCTTTTTAAAAGTATATTAAAATAAAATATCGTAAAACTCGGGAATTTGTTTTTATATATGAAAATTATCAACATTTATATACAAGAACCGAAGTAACATCTCATTTTAAGTATCATATCTTTACTTGTAAGTACCATAATAATAAATCGGTGCAGATGTTACAGGACACTTTTGACAAAGACATTACAAACAATTTTATGCATTGTACCCATAGATATAGTGATACAAATAAAAAACCCAAGCTACAGAATACGAAAAGGGGAAATTGTAGAGATAGATGGTATGAAATTCAGCAGGAACGACAGAGAATAGAAAACTAAATTAACATGAACACTACATCAATGTTGATCAATAAGATGGAATCGAACTAGGGAGGGTAGTATTTTATACCAATACATTAAATGTGTTTTTGCCTGTAATAACAATAGATGGTTTACACAGAATATGTTTGTCATAGAGTTTATCACTGGCAATTGTAACTTCAATCACTATTAGAAAAGAACGGGCAAGAGGGAAGATGAGTCTGTCTAAGGTAAGGGTATCGAATCCCCGGATCACATATTGATTAACTGTGATATTTATGGATATGAACGTTGTGAATATGTGAAAAGTATGAAGCATCACGTACTTACAAATTTTCAAGATATACAAAGATGGATTGCATCAAAGGATAGGTATTTTGAACGTAGATCACGTTGAAAAATAGGGTTTTATAGTCAAAGTATTTGGAAACAATATGGTATATTTAAACCCTGAATAAAATCATCCTGCTTTGAGAAAGAAAGTGTTCTATTGAACGCCCTTCAAATATCATCCTCGCTAAATTCCAATTACCTGGCATCCAGCCTAGGGACCTTCCGAAGCTGTATGTTACTCTTTCTTAAGTGATTTTCAACCAAGTGTGATTCTTTGCCTTGCTGGAGATTGATGAAGTGATGTCTTGTAAACTTGCGAAAATCTGTTCGCCAGCCAACAGAATGTACATCGAATTCATGATATCGACGAGACGCTGATGACATACTGATATGAAGTCTTTCATGACCTATTTGGCACCTATCACAAATGGAGGTTTGGGATGAGGTCACGAGAAGAGATATTCGTTTCTCCTTCCCCCTTATTGCATAGATGCAGTAGCACTGGATTGAATTTATATGCTGGAACTAGAATCGATCTGAAAAATAGGTTATTATCAATCTATAAATATGTCGATATATCAGAGAATATTTTATTCTTCTCTTTATAGTGTCCCTTTCTTTATGGATATTCTTTTCTTTCTCCGTTCATAGAATCGAAATAAAACTCTGCTTACATCCAACACCAATCATAAGGAATACCAACGTTAAAGTTGCGTTTAAAACCGGTCTGTACTTTTTGCGTGATCCGAATTCATACAATCATTGGATAAAAATCACCAACGGGAAAGATATTACCAGTGGGTTTTACGGGTCAAGTAGAGCTGTTGAGTAAAACTCACCTTAATAAATAATTAGGTGAAAACTGATTAAATTAACAAAATAAAATGTAGTATTGAATATCATCAAAAGTTCTTCAAAGTTGTTTTTGGCGAATTTTTTCATCATTTTACTGTTATATTGATTTGAAAATGTAATGTTGGTTGCCTATGTCTGGGTTTCAAAATTTCAGTGTTTATAAAAACGCCTGAACTTTTCTAGTTTGATCGAACCACCATACCAATTAAAATATAATAAAGATTTTATGTTTGGTTTCACTACTCCGTTTCAAAATTTCGTACCCTCCATGAGTCAAAAGTGAATTTTCATATATATACGACAATGAACATTCAAATCTTTTGTGATTTAATATAAAGCACTGTTTTTTTGGAAAACTCTAACATCATTTCTTATATTCACATACTTTCTGTCCAGGAAGAACGTACATGAAAAGAAATATCCAAAAATAAATATCCAAGAAATCAATGTCAGTGGCTTAAATATCCAGGAGTAAATGTTCAAGGAAGAATGTCCCTTGGAGCAAATACTTTCTGTACATCTCCAATACAGTGTGTCATTATTTCTATTTCTCGAATAATATTGAGACATGGAGCCCTCTTACCGTTTTTTTCCTTCAGCTTATTACGTGTGTTACTACACAATACTTGGAAATTTTGAACAGTTTATTTATCTTGCAACCCTCTTAAAAAGTGTGATGGAAGATGAATGTAGATGTCCGACAAATTGTAACTCTGAACATTTATACTTGCTCATTCACCCACGAACAATCCTGCTTTGGGCATTGTTTCGATCCGACATTAGTAATGAAAACTGCGAATTTTCCCCCGTGTTTTGGAGGTTGCTTCTGACATTCTTTTGTATTTGTGTACCATTTTCCATTGGACAAGAAAATCTTTGGACCTTCGCTCTCATTTACATATTTTCGGGTATTATGAGTCGGAATCCCGTTGATACACTGATTATCTTTAGTTTAGTTTTGTAGTAAAAATGTAGACATTTCGTGTTGAAAAACATTTCGTGTCGTGTTTGTGATGACGCATTAGATGAGCTCAACACTGGTTGAGTTCACGTGAGCGTCCTTGAAAGACCTACTTTCACCTCCGGGTGATTCCCTCGAGCGAAACATTCCCCCACTCCTCTCCTCTTGACTTTGTAAGGGAAATCCAGGTGATTCATCAAATTTGATATAAATTTTACAAATCCTCCATCTCTCGAAAAAATATCCCATTTTATTATTTATGCAAAAGAACGCAGTTTAGTGACGAGTTAGAATGCCGTCCCCCAAAAAAAATATATGGTTATAAATATGGACAATAAAGTACTAAAAAAACAAGAGATAAAATCATCCAAATAATTTCTTAACGCACTCTCCCATTCGTTTTCTTTTAGAAATCGATCAATGCACTGCAAACTCAAGTTTTTAACCATAGTCGTTTGCAGGCGTTTAATTGAAAAATAACCGCAATTACGCTGGCGCCGATAGTGTAATGAATAACAATTACAGTTGAAGAGAAAAGTTTGCTAATAAAGATATCAGAGGTCAAATTAGTTAATACATTTCGGTATTAGCAAACAGTGGCAGATCAAGACTAATCAAGAGGGGGGCACACCGAAGAAGGATATGAGGAGCATTTCTGTTAGATAATTATAGTTTTACAACACATATTTTATAAATATAATGTTTAAATAAAATACAACAACTCATCAAATAGATAATTAACAATATTAAATATTCATAAAATTTATTAATTGGTTAAGTGACAAATACATATTAAAAGATAAGGATTTCGTAACCAAATCAGAATTTCATAGATACAAATCAAATAATTTATGATAATATATTTTAATGAATACATAATGAACAAACAACAAAAATATATGAACGTTATAGAATAAAATCCCAAGTAAGAGATTTTTTAAGGATATATTCTTTAAAACAACTGTCTTGAAGTGGTCTTCTTAATCCGAGTATCAATAAATAAAGGCTCTACTAGTGGTATAATAATCTGCTTACATACGAGAACGTACATACGATACTCGTAGAGACTAGACAACGTATGGAAGGAAAAACAACATTTCGTAAATGCATAGAAATACGCATGCCGTGTATAGATGACTTGAAACATGTAGAAAAGAAAAATTTCGAATATCTCAAGACCGTCCCATCCTTTATGAAGCAGGTAAAGTTCCCGTAAAGAAAGACGTCACCACTGACTCCTCACAACGCATTTATAACGCAGGAGGCTAACCGTGAGCAATGTGGTTGCGCTCTATTGCTTATACAAGCATTGTAGAAATTAGCCTGCATGAAACACGCATAGTGTTAGGAGTCATTTCAACCAGTGCATGTTCCTGGATAGACAGGTACCCAAATAATTTCAACCAATATCTCCGTGATAAATATAATGACTTTGTATGCAATAATGAAATATTTATAGTCGCTTACTCGGAAGAGGACGAAATACCTGAATAAGCTTGCGGAAGTGTATAATACTATTGCACTGGTTGTTGAAATAAAGATGAATCACTTGACAGGTGTCACTATCCAACAAGGAAACATTCATCTGCAAATATGAAGTTTGTATGAAGTACGGAGAGAGGAAACATGATACCGAGTTATGAAGTCAATATCCTGAAAGGAAATTCAAATGTCCATTTAAATATTTCGTATTAAATATTGAAACTGAAAATTAATATTTTGTACGAAGAATTTGGAATTTCTTATACCTATATGTTAGAATTTCAAATGTTAGAATAGAATAGAATCGTTATTGGCTCCGACCATATGGTCTGTTCTTCCGCCAAACTATGTACAGAAAATACACGCACAAAAATATGCTAATTTACAATAATAATTAAAATTACAATAATAATTAAAATTTTAAATACTTAATAAACTACAAAATTAGTTAGAATTACTATAATAATTTAAATTACTATAATAATTTAAATTTATTTACGCGAACACTATAAATAAAAATGTTGCACAACACCTTCATTTCGTTATTTTCATAAAGTTGTCCTATCATCTTGTTACGATACTCCATATTTTTCAATATCCATGTTTGATAGTCGTACCCATCATATGTGCTAATAAATTCTTAAATTCCTCACATTCCGATTTGGATGAATAATGAACACGAAAATGAATGTGGTCTTTATGGGAAGGCCAATGGTTGGTTGAAACGATAGATGCATATACTGTATTAATATTTATCTGTATAGCACCTATGTCTCCAGCCATAGTTATCCTTAAGTCTGGAATATTGTAAGTTTAATACCTGTACACTCAATAAATGTTCTCGGAAATCCTAATTTGAAACTACACGATCGTTCTTTTAACGCAAATTAGGGACCACATCGTAAATTTACGGTCTAAACATTTAACATACTGATAATTAAACTTTACGATTGCTTCGGTTGAATGGAACAATTTCTGCAAGGTAATTTAATATAAATGAAACAATGTATTGATTTAATACCCACGAAGTTGTAAAATGTGAGTTTTATAGAATCGATTTCTCATACATCTATTTGTTAAGAAATGGAAAGACCTTATGTTCGGAGAAGAGACATTACGAGAATTATTCATGTATACTCTTCTTCAAATTGTACTACAATAACAAGGAGAGCACAAATTAACGATTACGGAGGGGTGTGTGTGTGAAAAAGAATAACATATTAAACCTAATATCTTACTTCTCTTTTTTCAAACGTTTTGTCATAAATTCGTAAAATTTAGTTGTATGCTCTACTACTGACGAACAAGCATATCATTTAATAAAAATAAAATTAATATGTGATCGTTCTGAGTCGCTGTCGCATAGTAAGAAACTTCCTCCAACCGCAATGAGAAAAATTGGATCAATTCCTGTCGATGCTCAAATTATTGAGGTAAACTCCATAAAATAGTACAATATAAAGAAAACAACAAATGAAACCTAGCACTTCGTTAAACGGTTCACTGTACATTTTCCTAGTTATTTCTCGTTTTAACACAAAATTCTACCATCAATCTTATCCTAGCCCCCGCGCAGCATATTAATTATGACTCTTTCAATTGAATATAACATAATTACAAATGTTTTGAATCACGATGAGGAGAAACTGTCTTTCTGAACTGGATTCAGCTGATTTTATCCAAAAAAAAATCTAATTGTCTTTTCTAACTTTACATCTGTTATTTCTAATAAACGACTGATATAATTCTTCGTAAATGGTATGAAGGAAACTTGCGAGGGATGCTCGTACACGAAAAATAGATCCAATTCCTTTTTTCCTCTCGCTCGTTCTCTCATGTGTTTCCAATTTCCGTCGTCAGAGCTCTACTGGAGTCGGTATATTTCTAGCATATTGGTAGAAATGAGCGAATATAATTCGCATGGGGGTGACTCGAGAGGAGTGGGCAAAATGTACCGTGACTAAAAGAATCTATATTCTGAAGAACTCGGAAAAATATAATATGAATGACACTTTACCACGCAAATAAATGTTGGGTAGTAGATTTATAAAGAATAGTCTCAAAAATTGTATTTCTAATTTATAGTGCGCGAACAATTAAAAACAATTATTTGTTTCCATAGTCTGTGGTGAAAATAATGGATAAAATACACGTAGCATGTCAAACTAATATACAAAAACAGCATTTTTGGAATAAACAATAATTAATGTTCACTCTTGAACACAAACTTATTATCTTCATTTACCTAATTCTATGGAAACAAAAAGACATAGTTGTTAATATGTTGTATTTAACAGAAGTACGATAAGCATCTTTCTTGTGCGACACCACAAGATTCACGCAATATTTATAAAGATTTCGGATTGTGAAAAATAATTATTCTTCGTACAGTCCTGTAGATGATGATGCAGAGCACTATTTCAATGCTTAAAAATTAAAAGAAGATAGCTGAAAATAAGAAGAAAAGGGAGTACAAACAGTATGAATATAAAGTGGGATAATAGTGAGAGAGAAAAACAAATATTAGAGTGCTGTAGGAATATAATGAGGGTTAAATAATTATTAAAAAGACGGAGAATGAAAAATCCTTATTGCAGGTGGGAGGGAAATACAGTACTAGATATATGAATTAAAAATATTTAGAATTATCATCACCCACTAATTGAAAATTGAAAAATCAGTTTTAATTACTTAATTGTTTTCTGTTGTACAATATCTTAGCGGAGACGAAGCTGAATGGGCAACGCAGAGCACATCAAACAATCACCACCGATTAGCACCGTCGCGCGCGCCATCTACTAGCAATCGTGAGCACTTTAATTCCCCCGCTAGGAGCGCTGCTTGTCCGGGCGCGCCTCGCCCGCGGGTGGATCGCGCGCGTCCGCCGCAGTCGGTCGGGTGGAGGCTGAACCGAGGTGTCGTGAGTGCCTTCGACCGTCCCGTTCGTAAGCTAGTGCGTGTGCATGTGACGTCCGAGCGTGTGGTGCGATATTGTGCGTGACAAGACGCGTGGTCGTGTGTGACGCTGTGGTGTGGCTTCGAGTCATCGAGCCCTGAAGGGGCGAGGAATGCGCCGACGAGTTCCGTCTCGATCCAGTATCTGTCTCGTCACGCGGCCGAGCGCGGGAGTGCAGTGCTGACGGCGGCGCCATATTGGGGAAGGAGCGCGCGCGGCGGCGGCGGCGCTGGTGGTGGGGAAAGAGGAGGAGGAGGAGGAGGAGGACGAGGGATGGCAACGTGACGGCGCTGACGATCGCTCCCCTGTTGCTGCAGCCATGAGCGCTCGACCGCACCTGGCACCCTTCCTGAGCAATTCGGCGGCCATCCGCCAGGAGATTCAACGCTTCGAAAGCGTGCACCCGTCCATCTACGCGATCTACGACCTCATCGAGTTGGTGCCCGATGCTCTCGTCGCTCAACAGATTCGTGATCATGTCGTCTGCATTGAAGGTAGCCACCCAAATGTTTGTCCATCCCTGACATAACGCCGTTCACGGTCTGTCATTTCTTTCTATTGATTCTTTACTTTCAGTTATTATAGTTTCAGTTATTTTAGTTTTTAGTGCATGCCATTACTGATTCTAAGGTTAATGTTTATATTCGACTTTTTGTGCTCTTTCCCAACATTACTTTCCTAGTCATAACTCGTGCCACGTGACGATAGAACCGAAGAATGCTTATACGTTCAATAGCAAAACAAAAGGAACATTGTAATTCTGTTCGTCACATATCAGTACTTAGTAAATATCAACTCTGAAAATGTAGAAGTTGAGGGGTTGACATGCTGTGACGCAAAGAGGGTGGTGGTGGAGGAGGCGCCGCTCAGCTGTCCGCGGTTGTCATGGCGACGCGACGCTACCACGCGGTCTTCACTTCCCCATCCAAGTTTGTTAGCATGCAGCCACCCTCGACTTATGAAGTTCATCTGAAGCTTTTCCGCGTGTTATGTCAATTTAATGTGTTTATCATACCATGAGGGTAACCTTTATCCCATTTTTTGTTAGTGAAGAAACGTCCGTTAAGATATTTTTTATGGATATAATTCCAAGAAATATTGCGGAATGTTTAATCCTCAAATTTCAAATATCTTGATTTCTACGTCATATAGTTGTTTTAATTCTAGTTCCACGTGTCAAAGTGACTGAATGGAAATGAGATCAGTAAAATTGTGTTCGATTTTTTAACTTGCTGGTAATGAAAACATTTTACTTCCCGATTTATTTTGTATGGATAAATCGATAGACATTTCTTAATTTCTCTCTGTAAGAATCGCTGATGTTTGAAGCATTTGTTCAATCGCGATGTCGAAAACCTGAGCCAGCTTGTGAACTGGACGTCTCGAAGGGTCCAAATCGTTCTCCCCGAGGGAACGTCAGTTCAGATAGCTCAGCCCAAAATGCCTTCTATGTTTGTGTGATGATAAATTTTTACAATTTATTTTGTAAAATGTGATTTGTATTGACAAGAATCTTACTGTTGCTTCTCTTGGTAACAATTTATTGTTTATGTCACGCCTCTGTCTCTACCGTGTGAAATTTTTTTCTTCATCTGATTCTGATGAGACATTTACAGATGTATCCTCTCGGTGAGTTTTCCATTTTCGTCATGCTTTTTGTAAAATATTTATTGTAAATATCTGATATATTTAAATAAAAACGGTTGACGCGTTTGATTTGAAGTAAAAATCACATTTTAAGTAAATTAAATATTTTAATTGGACGTTAATTGAGGTAATTTTTTGTATCTCAATTCTTTAAATTCGTGGTTTATGCTTTGGAGTGGAGTGTCTGTGCTAATGATAACGTTCTTGCGAGAGAACATCTCACGAGAATACGGGAAAAGGTGTCGAGTAGGTCATCTTTTTCTGTAAAGAAATTAAATCAATTTGGTTGAGACGTTTTTTAACGAAATGCAATCAGAATATTTTTTTCGTCATTATATTACTCATCGCATTTCTTTTACGTATGTTTCCTCGAGTCTTGAAACAAAATGTTGTGACAGGTGAGCTGCCTCCGGTCTTGGAACAACTTCAAATTCGTATCGTGCTATTCTATTTCTGGTACAATAAATGTTATTTGTTCAAGTTCTGGCTTGTTGGTTTCATTCTCAACCATTGTACAATTTTCAATGAATATTTTATGAGGAGGAACAAGACATTCAGGTACGCCCATGCTGGAGATTCATTACGTTTCATATAAATTCGGAACATTGAATATGAATTTCCATATTGAATAAGTTTCTGACAGTTAATTGTGACGTATAATTTGGATAGTTACAGAGAGTTAGTCGTGGGATAGATAAAATAGCAACAAACAATACAATTTTTTTGTGCAAATATAAATCATTTATTTTCGTATAAGAGACCCGCATCTTTCCTCGCGTGAATTTTGCGATTCTTCTGAAAATATTCTTTCTTAAATCAAAATTTCTAGTTAAAATGTTGTTCGTTTATGACTGTGTATTACATTTGTATAGGCGTGTAATATTCCTTCTTTCCACTCATATAAACATAACAGGCTTCAGTGTCTTCCCCGTTGATAACTTGCGGCTTCGATCTCGGGGTTTATCGTACTGCTTATCCTTATCGACGTCTATATACTTATAAACATGCATGGAATATTCATCATAATACTTCATATCATGTTTTCTTTTCATCACACATATCCATGTATACTTTACCGTAGAATGGCACATCTTTATCCTGGAACTTTTAGAACAACTTCGTTTCGAAATCCGATACACCAGACCTACCAAACGGATTTAAGCAATACTTAAAAAAAGGCACCCGGACCCCTTCAGAAATTTTTAATAAGTTGTACTAAATGTTTTTATCTGCATGAAATGTTCTTCATTTCTCAGTTAACATGAATAAAACAATTAAACAAATTTAAAATATTCTCAAGTCAAATAGCTTAGATGTAAAGTCCAATATGTGTGTGCAGAGAAATATGGGTCCCCTCCGAATAAAGTCCTCCCTACGGGAGTGATGGTTGGAAATATAATTTAATCTAGATTTAATTTTGATTCATGGAAGTTTGGAATAAGAAGCAAAAGAATTAAAACGTTACAGTTTTATTATGTGTATCCATAGTGTAGTTAAAAACTACATACGATTACGTGGAGCAGAATGAGTTACTTTTCTTCAGAAGGGAGGTACCGTCTTGTTAAATCCAAAAATATTACGCGATGAAAAACTGGAATTAAGTTTGGATGGGTATGGGAAGAAAACTATATGGAGTTTCACTAGCATCACAAATCCTAGTGTCTCGGAGCAAATTCCGCAAAAATTATTCTTGTTTTTCGCCCTCCCACGGCCAAAGTGTCCTCTTATTGCGTCGCGCCGCAGGCAAAGCTGCGCCGGGGAAGGAAATGCCACTCGTCTGATTCACAACACGTCCTGGTATAAACAGCGCCTCCCACGTGTGCCGCGGAACGAGAGACCCCAGGTGTTTGTCTCTGCGGAGAACGAATCGCGAAGTCTTTCAGTTCGTTCTCTCTCTCGGTCACTCGCTGGCACTAGTCCTTGTGTCGCTGCGCAGGAATTTCACCAATGCATCGAATTGGCAGAGCATATCGTTTACTCCGTTACGCAAGGCTGTTGTTCTATCTTCATAAGGCAAATCCAACTGCGTGACGGAAGGTGGCACCTGATGTTGTTTGTTTTGGAATTGCCGTTTGGCTTTGTCCACTTGCTTTGGTTTTCAAACGTGGTCGTGCTACTTCCATAAACATTATTGAAATAATAGACTACATCATTCAGAAAAGTTAATAAAATCAGACATTCCCTAACAGTGGCGGATCTAGACCGTCGTCAGGGGTGGGGGTGCTAACCGGGGAGGGATCTGGGGAGCATTTCTGTTTCAAAATCATGATTTTAGAATACAAATATCTTTAAATAATATACATTAACTAATCAAATAGATAATAAACTATTAACAACATTCAATAGTACACAAATTGTTTAAAGTAACAAAGTATGCCTTTATCTTCTGATTTTTCATTAGATTGTTAATCTCATCAGTCTGATAATGAGTTGTAAACGGATAGTGAATGAATTGGGAACCGTTATTAGGTTTGTTAACCACAGGTTGAAATTCGGACTGACAGTTAAGCTGATACGATAATTTCGTTTAAAAATATTCTTAGCATGGAACTGTCAGTGGAGGCCAGAGTGGAATCTCGAGGGTCTGGGTCACTCCGATATTTCTGATAAGTACCTTTACAAATAATATCTTTTATTCACCATTCTTCAATTAGTTAATGATACAAATTAAACAATTTGTCCCAAAATACTTTACGTATAAATAGCTTAAAAGTTAACATTTCAATATATTTTTTATGAGAAAACCGGTCTCTCTCTGAAATAAATTCCTGCCTATTTTCCTGGGAGCAACACCCTTCCAAAGTGGAAAAATATGTCTAAGTAAGGGAAGAAGAAATTCTTTTCCGTATTTCTATGTATTGCACTACTTCAAGTAAATTTATTCTGAGATGTAATAAATATATAGTTTAAGATACTATTTTAATGAAAATTGTTGTTATATGCTCTAACTAATAACATGTATATTTTGATAGAGGAACCGTATTGGAGACGGGAAATAATTTCTTCTTGTGACACGTCATTCAAGAATATTTTCGTCAAAGATCATTAACGTATATGTTCACGGTTATTTTGATGAACGTATATAAATAATTTTGAAGTGTAAACAAATTAAATATTTCTCTCGGATTTATAAATACTACGATGAGTATTCATGTGTAAGGCAATACGTCCCTCGGATCAGAATGACTGTGCACGGGCAATGAAACTTCACTATAACGGACCTTAAAATTTGTCCGCTTTTAAGAAGTGCCCGTTTTGGGTAAGTTAAGGTCAACGTGGAATAAAATGACAGGGAGTGGAAAAGTGCCGCTATAGAGATAATTTTTGTGCTGAGAAGTGTTTGTTAAGGGAAGCTTCATTGTGCATCAACCGAATGTGAGCGGAAGTGCAATAACGAACAAGAGCGAGTATATTATTCACATATCAGCGTCACTAACATTCCAAGGGTGGTGGCGGCGCGTGATGGGTCTGGTCGCGCTGTTATGAACCGCGCGTCCTAACCTAGTTGCCGCCTGGCCCCACGCCCGGTCTCTCCTCTCTCTCCCTGTTGGGCGAGCGGGCGGGCCCTTTGTCATGCTAAGCGGCCGATGCGTTCGCGTTGTGGCCGGCCGCCTGGCTGGCTCCATGGCTGTGGCGGCGGCGCAGCGGCTACGCGGGATTTGCTAGTGGCAGCGGGGGCGGCGGAGACTGAGCCGGCGGCGGCGGAGAAGATAACAGTAGTTCTGATACCAGAAGTGTGAACGGGGGCGTTGCTCTGGCAATGGGACGGAAGATGGGTGGATTCAATGTTTTTACGAAGAGATTCGACTTGGAGTTATGAAGAGAAGTGTATAACGAAAGTGGTAGCGATAGCATATTTGCGAAAATCATTAGTTGATGGTAGTGGATTATAAGGGCGGCAATACATTATCAACTCCAATTACACTCCGATTTAATAACCTCCATCATGTGTAGCTACGATCACCAAACTTCGGAACCTCTCGGACAACATAATTCATGAATTCGTCGGAGTTATAAAATGCTCCTCTTTCATATGACAAATACCAAAAATTTTGAATGGCTATTTGAGCGTAACAAATTATTGCTATGTCGTGTGTGCCGTGTGTACACTAAAAGATCCAAGGTACGTGAGGCGCCTTGTCCATATGATTGGACTTCAATTACTTCAGAGAAATTGATTTTCTTTTTCCTACTTATTTTCTGTTTTCAAATATGATTCGAACCGATACAATGTTCTAATATTTATGCCGTAGTAAAGGAGTATCTTCAACCAATCATCGACGGAAGAATCACTTTGGGTATGATTTTTGTTTATTTTTATTAGTATTATTTACGCCCCGATTTTTCTTCGGATCCCCAAAATTTTCTTCCGGACCACCGAAAGGCGACCACTACGATGCTGGATAGACGTAAATAATACTTCTTACTAAGTTGAAGTGAAGGCATTAATTCTCATACCGGTTTTAAAGAAAACGGGATGTAACAAGGACTGTAAATCCATGTGTTCACTTTACTCCTACACGTTTCAACGTGACGTACCAGATAAAATGGCGTTACGAAAAACGTGAAACAGGGATCTGAGCTGAAGAGAAACCAGAGATAACCGAACGCTTTTGCCGTGATGGTCCATGTTGTGCTTCTAGACTAGGATGGTATATCTGAGAGACTGGAGTGTAACAGTACTTTCCTGGTTGCAGTGAACATGCGGTTTGTGAAGGATCCGTTTCGCCGGGAAGGGACTGGGTGGGGTGAAGAGGGCGCGAGGGACAACAAAAAGGGCGCATCAATAGCCCTTGCCACCGCGTTCCTAAGGGCAATGGTCCAACTGTACACATCTGCTCGGTCGAAGGAAAAAGCTGTTTACACAAACGGTGCCATTAGCGCGATGTTTCTTCAGGAGATAAAACAATGTAAACACTGAATACAACTACTTAATGAGAATAGGATTAGTGGTGGAAAGGCAACAATTATTCCTATCGGACTGGAAGACTTCTGTAATGTGTAAGGGTCATTTCTTCTAGATAAAAAATCAAGGGAGAGAATTTAACCTTTAGATAATGAAGTGAGGAAATGGTCCCATGAAGGAACAAAAAAATTGAAATAATTATTCTTTACTTCAACATTGAATGCTTTATGAAAATATAACTCTTCATTGTTTGGAACTTAATGTGTTGTATAAATTTCTACCATTTCTTCATTCAACAATTTTATTGTGCACTTTTTGCTGAACTAATGTTTGTATCATTTATATCCTCAACGACCTAAGTAGGCGATAATTAGTCCTTGAAACATTTTTAGAGGACTAAGTGTTTGGTAAAATGAATGTTAAACACTATGTTTACCCGTAATAATGTACGTATGTGTTTAGTCCAGAGAGATAGGCTTCCGTCCTTGGAAGGACGGTCGGTCTTCCGAGGGAACTGTAGTCAGTCATGCCCTTCGATGGAACTCAGATGGGTCATTACAAGAAAGAATAAAAGTCCAGGTAGGAGAATGACCGTGGGTTGGAGAGGAAGACGTGGACTTCAAGAGTCGTTTCTATAATGCGTCCCGTGATACTACACTGAAGATAAGATGGTGGAAGTCATACAAGGAAAACGAGAGACATTGATTTACCTTTCATCCTAATTTCTTTCATTTCGCGACTGAATTGAAACAAGAGACTATTGTGTATTTGAAAATAAATAACTATTTTCCTTAACTACTAACACGTCACAAATGTTATCTTTCATAACAGTTTGTGTCCATCATTGACTATGAAGATTTCTGAAAAGGTTTAAGTATATTGAAACATTAATTTGTCAATATATCCCGTAATGTCTTTCGTCCTGCAGATTTTCATCTTCGTTCTACTATTACCACTTCAAAATTATTATTCGATATAAACCGGATAATATGCTCCAAAATTATTTCTTAAGTTGTATTAAATATTTCCGTAATAAAAAATAGATGTAACACTCAGGATACAAATATCATGACATACATTTGACTAAATTGCAAAGTTAAACTTGTTTTGATTATTTAACCTATGACAGGAATGAGTTTGTTCTTGGTTATGGTCCACCAATGATCCCATTGCTCTCTCTTAAAACGTTTGAGACGGCTTACAGATTATCTTATTAAAATGCAATATTCTTTAAAAGAATATTTAAAACGTTGATTATTGGAAAGGTCCAGGAAGATATTTATCATATCTTAATGTTATTTATTAATATTATTGCAAATATTGATTTATTGTGATTAACCAATCAGGTCTTGTCCTATTTCGCAGTAGTTAAATAGATAAACGGATAATTACGAGTATCTATTTGTTTGGAGTCTCCTAAAAATATCTTTTCGATTTTGCCCTTAATTAACGATAGTTCATGTAAACACTGCATTCATAATTCGAAACAAAATATTGTCTCCCAAAGTATCGAGAAAATCACCATAAAACGGGGATATGTTGTGCCACTTCGCACGTCGAGAATCGTGCTTGATAATTTTCACTCTCCCTTCCGTCTACAACGACTCGAATCATTACTATTATCTGTTGCGTCTCCGACACCACTATTAAATCGTATCTCCCATTACCCCTCCGGAACGGCTATCTGTCCCGCTGAATGGACCCACTCCCGTGTGTCTACGTGCCAGCGGCGAGGCTCCGCCGTTCGAGCCGGCCCGTTGCATGCCCGACGCGGCCGCTCGCTGCAGCCACGGCGGCGGCGGCGGCGGTGGCGGCATCCGCGCTGTTGCCAAGCCGCAACTCTGTGAGTCGCGGGCCGCAGGCGACGGCGGTAGCAGCAGCGGCAGGAGCGGTGAGTGGAGGAGGTTGTGGGGGCCCGCGAGCGTGGGAGGAGGACATTTCCCCGCGCCCACCGAGAAGATGAGTTGTTGGCGGGCGACGCACCGGTTGCGGTGCGCGGGTTGGTTGTTGGGACACGACCGCAGAGGTGTTTTAATCCCGCAGTGACTGGGAACGTTTAGAAATATTTCTATAAAATACATTTATTCGATTTTACTTGTTGTTTTGTGTTCTTATTTCTACAGAGCAATAAATAGTGGAGCTCTACTATCTGAAACGTTGTAATATGAATTATAGTTATACTATAAAAGTTCATAAAATTTAATAATTTACTATTAGCAAATTGTTACACCTGTATTCTAAAAACATGTTTTCCCACGAAATTATCATTGTTTTTGAGTGATTATCATACTTTAAAATAACATGGTTTTGGTAATGAGAGGGACTGTATTTTTGTTTTGTTTTGTTTTGAAAGTGACTGATGTATTTGGCTTAATATTTTGTCAGATCGTTCTCCTCAATAGGAACGGAACTGTTACTAGAAGGAAGACAGGTGTATGTTATTGCAATAAAATAGGAAAGAATCCGAATGCAATACAATTTTTTGCGATTACAAACTTGAATGTTTTCATATCGTGGTTGGAAAGCTTATCGAAATATTTGATTAACTTCCTTCTTTCTTTTATTGTATTTTGTAAGTTCTTTTTAATTTCAATAAACATTACAATTTTTAAGTTCCAGTATAATAATAATAAATTTATTGTCAAAAACAGTACAAACTGCGTATGACCACGTGGAGGACAATAAACTAATTTACTCTCCGGAAGCAAGCAAGGGACCATCCCATCAATTCCGATCAAGGGCCCTAGGGCAGAGGCGGATTCAATTTTTTTTGCGTGAGTTCCTAGATAAGATAAAAAGTTAGCTGCGAGTTATGATTTTTGTTGTTATGATTTATGTAGTATATGATTTTTGTTCGTTCTTGAGAAAAGAAAGTTGTTCATTTCTGAACAATACTTGGCCACAAAAGCAAAATATGTTTATTCTGTTATGTCTTACGAAAACATTCAATAATGAACCCTAACACACCTTTATTTGTATTTTATGTTCCACCTTTCAAGCGAAAATTGTCTGATTTATTGCGCGTCCTCTGATTTTATGAGATGAGTGTAGAGTAACGTGGAAAATTTTATGGATTTCTATGTTTTCACTTTTTTGTACGTACCGTTGTGACTGCGTTTTGGATTTTCAATAAAGCAAAAGATAACAGTACAACTTGTAAAGTGTACATATTCTAAATATTGTTAATGATACAAATTACTTGTATATTAGCTTATGGCTTCAAATCTTTTTTAGTCTGCTCTTTCAAGAAGTTCATGTTGAATGTTTTGTGTTAAATTTCTCAGAGGCGAATCTATGGGGATGCTAAGGGGACTAAAGCTTCCCCCCCCCCATTAGACCTGAACTCTCATCTGATAAAGGTATTCTTTGCTACATTAAACAATGAATAAATTTGACTACGATTTAATATTGTTAATTGTTTATTAATTATTTGATGAGTTGATGTATTTTATTTAAAATATAATATTTATAAAGTTTGTGTTGAAAAACCGTGATTTTCAAACAGAAATGCTCCTGAGGTCCCTCCCAGGCTCCCCCTTGAGTATGGTCTAAATCCGCCTCTGCACAATAACGTTCGTGGGATGTACGTCTACAGAATAATACCACTCAACTAACGATTTTTGCTCGTGTATAGAGAATTTCAATACAGAAACAATTATTGTAGTGATGCGACTAATGTCCTTCGACTTAAAGAAATTATTTATATTTCTTTCATTGGTACGAAAGGGGTTGCTATTCTTGGAGACGCAAGGAAGGGATAAATAAAAAGGAAAAAAAAAAAGGAAGAACAAGAGACGTGCACGACGGTGGAACATCGAAGTGTCAGAGCTGAAGAAATGATAATCAAGATGTATTATTTATTTCAATGAGTAAGGTAAATCTTGTTGTCTTCGTTGAAGGAAGTAAAAAAATATTGGTTTTACTCTGTTACAGAATTTTTTTCTTCGTGTACTGTTGACGTACCTTGATTCTTACACACAAAACAAACAAGCAGTGCGATAGAGGGATGTCGCTATTTGCGCGCCCCATTCAAGAGTCCGTACGTAAACAAACTTACCGAGTTGAAACATGTTGAATGGTATCAACAAAGATGCGTGAACACGCAAATAACGAATTATGCAAACAACTCCTTCGATATGATGCGCTACTTGTGTGTCAAGATTTAAGGATATTTAAGAACGATAGAAGTGCTAACACACCTATCATTAGTAGAACATGAACGGAGTACTTGTGCACTCGGATGTTGATGTTGTAACCGATACTGGTACATAATTGATAAACAGGATCTATTTTGCGTGTTAGGACACACAAATGGCAAATGATGGCAGAAACGAAAAAAAAAAAAGTCTTAGGTTTATGCTACGCAATATTATTAATTCGTTTAATGTATGATTATCATGAGGACAGAGCTTTGCTTGGATAATAATAATATATAGTAAAAAGGAAAGAGACACATGGTTTTGAATTAATTGAAAAAAATAACAACAATAATGGCAATGTATGTTATTTCAACATCAAGTTGATGAAAACGAATGATAAAAACAATTATCCACTCAGTGAATAATCGGTGACGAGAATTTTAAATGAAAATACTTTATATGTGTGGGTTATATGTGATACGTTATATGTGTGGGTAATACGTTCTCGATCCCGCCATCAAATTCCGTTTTTGCATAACCTGATATCATTATATTATCTATACATATAGAACGGTAAGCCCTGTATGATACATTTAACTTATTCCAAACTCTGCTGTATCAGAATGAAATTGATCTGAGAGACTTCGCGTAACTTCTGTGGTTTTGGCATGAATCTTTTTCAAAAATATATTATGTTGAGAGAGAAATGTCATCATGTTATGTGGAATGAAAATTATCTGGCGGGTGGTTAACAGTAATTACGAGATTTATGTGAAAAATGTTTTTGTGAAAACCTCGGGTAAGGGCGCCGACAAGGGAGGTTCGTTGATAAGGCGAGCTGTTTCTGAAGAGGGATTAAAAAAAATTTCGATTGGTGGTTGGGAAATTTACTGTTACTATCTATATTTATCAAACTTCGTGGAATTGTATGTATCGACCGGAAGGACTCAATTAAAACTCCGAGGTCCTCTGGGTCATTTCATCTAATGTACCGTAAACGACCCCGTGAAAGGCAAAGAAGTTTCAATTCGTAACAATAGAATTAATATCCCCTTTTTTCCCATACATTAGCTTCGTCCGTGACCTCCTTGTTCCGATGGGATCCCTGTGTTGTAAGACAACTTTCGTTACTCTGAGATTTCTGTGGGTGCTACGTTGTGTCATCTCTCTATTGTTGCACACGTTCTTCGTGCTCGAACAAGGACGCGAGGGCTCTTGCAAAGTACTTTTCTTTTGGGGCAGTAGCGTCACGGCCGCCTAGAAGTGCAGGGGGACAATGAAATATTACATGAATGAGACAAAAGAGCTCTCTAGTCCCACGGAGGCGAACTGGCGGGCAATTACCTGCATTCAAATTCTTGCAATTATTTCCTAGTTTTAAACGTGTAGACACTTCAACACGATAAAAACAATTATCCACTCAGATTGTGGATGTATACTGAAAGTATAAGAAAATGTTTGTTTGGTACAGAGACCGTCCCACGAGAATGTCCCTGATGTGAACTGGGAAATGGTGGGTCAATCAGTGTTACGCGCTAAACCGAAAGATTCGCTTCATAGTTCATCAAACAATATTGACCCTTCTGTCTGCGTTATTTCCGCTGGGCGCTCACCTCCAGGTTTGACTGCCCTGTGGAATATTTAACGAGGAAGTAATACACATCACTCGCATCCGATATAAAATGAAAACTGACACATTTCCCGATAGTGCGGGGTAGGGTCAGGTAAGGGAAAATGTTTGCGGATTAAGAATCAGAAGACGACTATGCCTGCAAGTTAAGAATATACGTCTGCATATGCGCAGACTACACCATCCAAGGCAAGAAATCGAAAGGGACTTTTAAGGGGGGAAAATGAATTCTCTGCTTAATGAATGACTATTAATAGAATTTACTCTCCAATGTTTTCAAATCACAAAAATGAATATAATTTTGACTACCTCTAAGAGTCACACTACGCTACGATATGTTTTGTGATTTTATGTAACCTTTCAATACATAAAATACTTTAAACGTTCTTTGAAAAAATATTAGAAATCTTCACTATAATCTCTCTAAAAACTCAACATTGAAAATATTAGAAATGTCTAGACGGTGTGATGTACTTCATTCCCATTTCGCACAGCGATGTAAATGCATGTGATTCTGTGTATTCCACCTCTCTTCTCTCCAGCAGAAAATAAAGTAAGATCTAACCGAGTCTGTAGATAGCAAATATACTGTTTCACGTGCCTCCGCATAAATACTTCATAATCCTCCGCTTCACGTTCTGATGCCCAGTTTTGTAGCGAAAAATACGTAAAAATTTATCTCTTCTACCTGCGCTTCCGCGAGTAATCCCGCTCCCGGAGCTGTCACGAATTTTAAAAGACATGGAAAATTATATTTCATTTTGGTGGAGCGATGTGCTGAATCTTTTTTAAACTTCAGATAACTAAATGGAAAAAGGTACGTCTGTCGGGATATGAGATTGGAATGACAACCTCTGTAACAGTAAAGTCGAAGTCGTAAAAATGTTATTACAAATCCTCTAGCATATTTTAAATAAATTGTTCTTGGAATGTTTTAAAATATCCATGTTTTAAGACATTCCTTTGAAGTTTGTAAAAGGTTTCGAAAATAATTGGCTAGGTACATAATTTTTATTTGGAGCTGAGATAAGTTTTTTAATTATATAGAAAATTGCATTGTGATAACTTTGGCCAGGTGATGGAAATTTTATTCTAGTATTAATTAAATTGAATCTATTATTATCTTCCAGTAATATTTATTACACAATTCAAACTCTGCTTTGTGCATTTTAAATCCCCTGTATATTTTAAACTTAGTTATAAGCGCAGATATTTGTTAGCATAACTGGAAGATACTATTGGACTGTCCATTTCAGAATTATTCTTGTAATTATGTAAATATGACAAAATGAATAAATGGATTAAACTATCAACCTATGATCTCTAGTGTTATTAATTATGAAACTACTGTGAAATATGACTGTCTAATAAATATACGCATACATTAGAATCAAGGATAATATTTCTTAGCATATTTTGGTATTTCCATTTTATAGTATGTTGCGCTCGGAAATATGAAATATTTCAAACACATTTCTTCAAGAGATTGATGATAGAAATGTCTGCCCGTAAGGTTGCACATACGTTCACTCCTTCGTGTATTAAACAGTCCTCAAATATATTTTTATTTCTGGCATAATCTTGTTTCAAACGCACTATTTTGATGTTATTGTCGTGGATCCAGAAGTCATTATAGTATGTCGTTTCATCTAGGTATTTAACAATAATAATAATCAATAATGCATGATTTTTATTTCCCGGAACGACGATACAGAGCCAAAGGACACATTGAACTCTGTTCAATCATGACAGTTACTCTCAGTACGTGATTCTTTTATATTGTAGTAGGTATATTTTGTTGAATACTTGTTTAAAAAAAGTACATGATGCTCAGTGTATATATTCTATTATACTTCAATCAAATAATATCGCTAAATATAATTTCAAGCAGTGTTTATCAATAATTTTGTGTCGATGATATGGTCCCATACGGAATATAAAATCAATAGTATCTCCATCCATGAAAAATAAATGCAATGGACTGATCGATCAGCTTACCTTTCTTCGCAGCCCAATCAGTCTCGAGCAATTTTCTAATCCTTAAACGCTCATTTACCGCTTTATTCCTGGAGTCATGACTGTTGCGCGTGACTCTAGATTACGAGGTTATCCAGGATATTGCTGGTAATGGCTGCAACTCCAAAAACTCTCGCTTCTTTTTTCGATATATCGAAATAATCGAAATATCATCTCACGCAGCTTGGTTTCTTCGTGTGATTTTAGTTCAATTGTTGAAGTGTAGATTTCAGGTTTCGTTTTTTCGTTTAGAATTCTAATTCCGCCGATTACATCAATACCGAAATGATTCATAAACGTTTACGGGTAATAAACATAAATTTATACATTAATTATGGTTTGGTTGTTTGCATTGCCTCATCACCAAATGAACAGAGCCAAACCATTAAGATTTCATTATAAATTTCTTTGGAGAACCTGTTTTTCGTTGACCTCTGGATGTTGCCAGGGTACACCCACATCCGCGTATTAGGATTCTCGAAGGGGTTTTACGCGGATTCTGATAGGTATGGCGAGGATTACGCGGTTGAGATCCGATCGAAGATTAAGGGGTTTGGGCGATATGCTTTCTGAGTTCGAAGAACGACCTTGCTCTGCGTGTATTAAGGCCTCAGAGAAGGAAGAAAGGAGCTATTTTATAATAGATAACACCGTTGTAGAATAGAACAGACGAGTCTCCAGAGTGGGGAGCAGTTGTAACAAGTTATTAGATAGGGATGTAGGTTCTTGCATTCCAAAGAAAACAAAGAGTTTTTTAAAGTATGCCAACGTTTCAACGTTTTATTTTGGTTATCAGGGTTAAATTAGGAACTTAAAAGTACATAAAAAACATCCACCTATTCCACGATCCAAAATCGTACACATTTACACTGATGTGTTATTCGGAGTACATATTGGGCCAACTGTGATTGCAACATGTGTACGATTTTGGATCGTGGAATCGGTGGAGGATTTTTTAAGACACTTAAATGTTCTTAATTTAGCCCTGACGATGACCAAAATAAAAGGTTGGTATAATTTAAAAAACTCTTTTTTTATTTGGCTCAAATGAAAGAACCTACATCCCATTGATAAATATTGCATATAACTCTCACATAAATAATTAGATTATAATTATGGATTGAAAATTTTCTTTTCTTTAATTTATGTATTGTCTTATTAGGGATAATTCACAAAACGTCACGCAGGAGGGGTTCAAAAATTGAGACAAGAATTAGTCATGAGAATTTATTATTCATGATAATTTCTTTAGTAACTGACCGAAACCATTGGCCAACAGAGCAAAAATTGCATGAGTTGTATTATGAACACCACTAATTCTTCAAAAATTGTGACGAAGTGTGAGAGGGAAGGTGATATAAAAAGCTAAAAAATAATTTCGTGGCTTAATATATATATGGCAACGAAATACAAATGTGTTTCATTCTGTATTCCTCGTCTCCTAAAAGCTGTATGGATTTCAAGCTGCATGGTTGTTGCAAGTAAATGTATAGTGTCCAGAAAATATACTTTAATTTTAACTTTTGAATAATATTTTGAAGCATCTAACATTCACTAGTATCATTGGGTAAGTATTAATATGAGTTGACTATGTGTTAGTGTAGTCGTATTTGTTATATAATTTCCTTTGTTGTTTTACTTATATTTTGGTACTTCGTGATTAAATTCCTTCGTCGTATATCCTGGTTAAACCTCGTAGAACATTTTCATGAGACAATTCGTTGAATCTTTTTGGTTGGATTGGTACTAATTCCTTTATTAATTACTTTCGGGTTCAATGATCTGCCAAATATATTGGACGCATGAGGAAATACCTGATCCGCAGTAGTGATGAGTATATTGCTCCTGATAAATATGACTTAAAATTAGGGGGGGACTGTTAGGTTTCCCCGAGAAATTGGGTCCTTCCCCTGATCATATGTAAATCAACGAAATAAATCTTTTTTTATAACTAAATCTTTAAAAAATTGAGTTGGCACTGAAAAATATAACTAATTATGAAAAGTGTTTTGTTAATTAATTATTCTTGGTAGACATTATTTTAATATCTTAAGATTTAATGTCTATTTTTCTAGTTATTAATTTTGTAAAGCCTAAAAATGTGTATGTTAACATACAGTATTGAAATTATTTCGAGTTTTATTTGACCTACGAATTGAAGGGAGAGGTTGTAAGATGAGGACGAGGATTAAGGCCAAATTCAAATTCTCTCGGCGGTCCCGTTTCCAAGACCATGATTAATATTACAGGAGCAAGACCAAGAACATGATTAAGGAAGAACAAGACCAATCCCAAGGCTATCACGGTCGCGGTCTTGCTACGCGCATCACTAATCTGGAGTGACCTCGTCATTCCTCCTCTACATTTCTTCTTAGATCTTCCGGAGTGTAACGAAATGTTGAGCGCGGATTACAGACCTCTCCATTAAGCCAGTCTTCCTCGTTTGAGAAGTGAGCAGGACCAAGGAAGACTGTGGAGTTCGAAGACCGACCTTGCGCAGCTGCTCCCACAGGCAGAGCCCCTCCCAACGTCGCTGTGGGTGAGGTGGGGTGGGAGATGGGAAGACGGCAGGTGGTCCAATGCAAGGAGCGCTGTTGCGGCTCAAGTGGTTGCAGCGCTGAGAAAGTCCTGCTTGGAAATTAGATGGTATCCGTGATGCTACGATTAGGTCAGCGGTTGCGCGGATGCTGTTTCTGACGAGACGGTGTTTCACCGTGACGGTGATGATGATGATGATGACAGTGGCGAGTGGGAGAAGTAGTACGTCATTCAGGAATGTGAGTTCCGCTATACGCAAACTCGAGGTAATCCCGGTAATATTACAAGGTTTCATCAAAAAGCTTATTGCAAGAATAAAAACTAACTCCTGTTTTTATCGTAAGAGTTCGTATAGTCTTCGTCAAAGATCCTGTCACTCAGACCAGCAGGATATTAGCTGTAGCCTGTCTTCTAGGAAGTTTATCAAAGAAATATTATTTCCTAGTTCACATTGCTTAAAATTAACGTTGTAGGACCGGCTGATTTTTTTTCACCGACTTTCTGAATGGAAGGTTTTTTATCTCGGACGAAATATATACTTTTACTAGTTTACGCCTTTTTTGTATATCTCCATTACTCCAGCAGTGGACTGGTCATTATTTTGAAGCCTTCGATAATACTGCTGTACAAGATTCAGAATATCGTATGTGATGGTGCGGATTCCATGCTCTCTCGAAGACACAGAAATCGAGCGAGAAGCAATGTAGATTTCTTCTACACTCATTTATGCTTTTGTCGCCCCTCCCTATCTCATTATCTGTATTTTAGATACAATTTAGTATTTCACGACAACGAATTTTTTTATTAGAGATATACTTGCCTGTGAACTTCACGGAATACCTCGTGAGTGGGGACCTATAACGGTACGGGGAACAGCAGTAGCAATGAGGTATTTGAAGAACCAATTAAGTTCGAAGCACGGTGCCGCAGGGAAAGTCACCCGGAGCATTTGCCTCCGACAAAAGACCGTGTCGTGGGCGTTGAGGTCGCTTCGGCGTGTCGGAGCTTGCTGGTCCGCTTCTGGAATGTAGGACGCTCCCTCCAACATGGCTGCGAACTGTTCTGCGTTGTGCAGTAGGAGTAAATACGATCTGATTCCATTACTAGAAATAACTTTCTATTTACGCGAGGGGAAATTGTGTATTGTAATGTGTGTAAGATTTGGAAATACCCTAGCCAAGAGAGAAAATACGCGGACATAGTAGAATGTTTATGTATTGTATGAAATATTAGGTTTTGAAAACTCACTATATTCTTATGTTTTAGTACTATATTTGATATTTTTCCGTGGAATCACATAATAGAACATGTTACCTTTTTAGTATGTTTTACTATTAGTTAAATAATTGCAATTCAGTGAACTGTTGCCCACTATAAATGATTTATACAACGTGAAAGTAACAGTGATAATTACTATTGAGTATTGGCTAGCCTGCTCCTGGCGTTAGCTGCGATTGTGAATGAGCTCTCTCTGTTTTTTCAGTTTAATCTAATTATTTTATTTTTTCGAGTTTTTTGTGATTCAGTAGTTGTATCTAGATTCTAACTCTCATTGTAGTGTAAAATTCTTTGTTCTGTGTGAGTGTTAAGTGAAAAAACACTAACATTTCCTAAGGTTTTCAAACCCAACGGACCAAATGTAACTTCATATTATTTTCATTCAAGTGCTTCATTCAAAGGTGTGATAAAGTTTACGTAAGTACAAACGGAATCATAAATTTAACTTCTTGGTGCATTAAAATTAATTATTTTGCTGTATTTAGATTTTCTGGTGCGTATACTATTATATCGTTATTAACTTACAAATAACGTACTCTATTGTTGCACTGCTCAAGTTTCGTCGTCGTAAATACAATTATTCCAATATTTTACCATTTGTTTCGTGATCTTTTTGTAGTTATTCATTACAATTTAACATAATATTGCCTTAGTTATTGTCGAATTAATTTATCTGCAGTTGTCATCCTACATTATTTCTGTCATTTTAGTTGTCGGTTTGTTTATTTACATATTTAAACCGTGTCTCATTGTTGCACCCAAGTTTTCGTCGTCATAATTTCATAGAATTATTACATCATTTTACAATTAGTTTTTCTTGATTCTTTCGTATTCATTTACATTTTAATACAATATACGGTAGTTATTGTCAAATTAATTAATCTCCAGTGGTCGCCCTAAATAATTATTTCAATCATTTTTGTCGTCGGTTTGTTTGTATATTTAATTTATTTATTATCTCATTTGTAACTTCCGTAGTAATAAATATATTATTATACTAGCATCCTTCATTCAGTGTTAGTTGTCAGTTTTCGTGTATTCTCATTTGCTTTTGTCGTGAAGTTGCTAACTTTCTCACAACAATGGACACTATCGCATTCCTCAACTCATTCAAAGCTGATCTTCAGAAGGCGTACAATAACTTGGTACATTATATTGATACACGAATCAGTGCGCTGGAAGAGATCAATAAGAAAACGATCGGCGGTTGGACTACAGTTAGGAATTCTCGCCGTCCTTTCAACTGCTACCACCCGGTTAGACCAACGCCACATGCACCACCCCAACTCTTCACTCAGAATAGGTTTAGTGTGTTAGATGACATGTCCCTGTATCCTCCCTTACCTACTCGTTTCATCCCCTCCCGTCTAGTACCCAGACCTGTTCGCACACCATGCACTGGTAAGTACAGCCGCCCAAAACCACGTAAAGTAGTGCTATCCAGAGATGAAACCAACACTTCCACGCAGAAATCAAACGTGCTCATACTAGCTGATTCGCACGGTCGTCAGATGTCCTCCGTATTGCGTGGATTTCTTCCTAGCCAGTTCTCAGTCTCCGGTTTCTTTAAGCCAAACGCTCGTTNACTCACGGTCGTCAGATGTCCTTCGTATTGCGTGGATTGCTTCCTAGCCAGTTCTCAGTCTCCGGTTTCTTTAAGCCAAACGCTCGTTTGGCTGAAGTTATTCGAGAACTGGACACTTACACTAAAAAACTCACTGAGCGGGACACAGTAATCATCATAGGTGGGCAGAACGATATCAACTTGGGTGGACATTTTAACGCGTCTGAACATCTACAGAAACTAAAAATGGCCTCCCTGCACACAAACATAGTGCTCTCTAGCCTGCCTCCACGCTTCAACGTTCCACAAATAAACCACGAAATTAACCTGGCAAACATCTCCCTAAAACATCACCTGGCAGACACAAAAATCACATTTTTTGATTTGCAACCAAACCTGACTGCCAAGGACTTTACCCAGCACGGTTTACACCTGAGACCGTCTGGGAAACAGAACTTCGGTTCTCTCCTAGCTTCACATCTGACCTCACATCATCCACCTGCCCCATTACCCTCTCCACCACCTCCTCCTGCACCTACCTCATCTCCTCCTCCACCTCACTCTGCTTCTACCTCATCTCCTCCTCCTCCACCACACTCTGCTCCTACCTCATCACCGTTTCCTCTTCCTATCTCCACACCCATTTCTTCTCCTGTCCCCGTTCTTTCACCTACTGCTTCCTCATCTCCCACGTCAACATCTATTCCTCCTGTCGCCCCCATACACCGTTACAACTTNCTCCTGTCCCCGTTCTTTCACCTACTGCTTCCTCTTCTCCCACGTCCTCATCTATTCCTCCTGCCGCCCCCATACACAGTTACAACTTGACCTCAGGAGTACGATGTAGTACTCGAAGGTGACAATCGCGATCAGGTGCAGTGTGCGGGCTTGATCCGGAACTAGAAGCTGTACCAAATTGAAATTCCTCTCCACAATCTAACGTCGATTCCATTTCTCGTGAGTCACAAACTCTTTGCGAAAATAAAATAATTATATTTCATCATAATGTCCAATCCCTTTCNATTATATTTCATCATAATGTGCAATACCTTTCAAACAAATTGGCAGATATTGAAATTCTGGTACACGGAAGTCGATTCGATTTGCTATGTCTCACAGAGCATTGGCTTTCAACTAAGAACATCAACGATACTGCTATTTCTAATTATTATTTAGCAAGTTCTTACTGTTGGCAAAATTTTAAAAGCAAAAATCCCCACGGAGGTACGTGTATCTACGTTCGTAATGATATATTATCTTCTCCACCGACAGGTTACAACTTCTGCGTGGATAGTGTGTTCGAATTTTCTGTAGTTAATCTGACCGACACCGCTATTGTTGTTTTGTTTATTTATAGACCTCCTCAATCAGATCTTGACATATTTTTTAGGAACTTCTAAATTGTTTTAAAACATATCACATATAAATCTACTAAATCTATCGTTATATGTGGTGATTTCAATATCCATTTCTTGAGTACATACGACTCTGCACATTCACCAGTTAATCGATTCAAGAATCTTATCGACTCCTTCAACCTTATTACTACGATAAACGACCCCACTCGCCTCTCCGGCTCATCTCAAACATTGCTAGATCAAATTATCATCAACAGTGGAATCTCGTATCTCTCTGAAGTGTTTATCGCCGGATAAAGTGATCACCTTGCTCAAGTATTGACAATTAATACTGTACTAAAACCTCTTAAAATCCTTTACAATATTACAAGAGAGTTTAATGACATAAATAAATCCATATTTATAAATTATTTGCTGAAGAAACATGGAAAGATGTTTACAATTGCCAAAACACCGACGACAAATTCAATGGATTTATCACAATATTCCTGTAACACCTGGACCAGTGCAGTTTATAGATTTTTTAAATATTAACATTTTCAAGCATTTTGCTAGCCGGAAATTCCTAAGGGGATTAAGGGTCGGGCCAGTCGCCGCCAAATAAGGAAAAGCTACTAAGACTTCCCGTACTTTGTGTAGAGGCTGAACAGTTCCCACCTACTTCTGAAAATTGAGTAGGCACGCCCTCAGAAGAATGTGGCCGAAGCGCGTGGCAAGTGAATGGAATATTTCTAGCAGTTGCCAAAAATAATGGTCAGCCCAAAAAGGACGCAGTATTCTCAGAAGCTGAGGGGTGACCAAGATGATGTAGAGTGCTCAGTGCGTTAGCGAGGGCGTGATCACGTGACCTCCGCTCCGGTATATATTGGGAGGATTGAAGATCCTAAGTGACTTTCAGACTAGAGACTCTGCGGAGGGCATGGAAGTACCCAGGTTATTTGAGATATGACTTGGTTAGTTTTGGTCGTCAGACCACTGAGAATTGCTGCGGTAATTCTATTACATTGCTATTAGGCGCGAATGACGTAACTTGGAACAGTTAGTTATTTCGGGATAGCATCTTGTAAATTTCTTGAGATTCGGATAATCTGGGTAGATTTCCGAGTTAATTGATAACACCAGTATTTATATCTGTGTGTAATTGTTGCTTTCAGATAGCAATAACTCTGTAATAACAAATTCAAACTTGTATTTATGATTTGAGAGTTCGTTCAAATTTGTAAATACGCAGATTTCAATTTAACTTGTATTAAAGGAATATTTTATTGTTATTACACGTGTGTTTGATTGCTTGGGGAAACCAAGCTGGTGGCAGCGAACTCTACCATAAAGGTTGTGGTTTATGGTTGAATCCCGCTTCTACCCAAAAATTAGGCACATCGCATCTGGGCTTGCGGTGTGTCGTAACAATTCCTAAAACATTACAACTCTAGCTTTCCCGTAAAACGCAAGTTAATTAACACAAAAAAATACAATAGATGGATCACCCAAGGGATAAGGGTTTCTTCAAAAAACAGTCGCCGTTTATATTATCTTTCAAGACGCTATAACCAACCACCCGAATTCCATAATTATTTTCATAAATATAAGACTATTGTTCGAAAAATAGTCTATCCGGTAAAGTAATGGAAAACGACAGACATATACTAAAATCGAACAACCGCCAGCCATGTGGAATATTGTTAACAATTACTCGTCAACTTCTTAAAATCGCGAAGAAAATGTTTCCTTACTAAACGATGGCAAAATCGTATCAAATCCTCAGGTCATCGCAAGTTTGTTTAATTCTTACTTCTCAGAAGTTGGTAAAATAACCAACTCAATATCTCCAAATCAATGTCCTCCATTTATATCCACCCACGCACCCAATTCTATGTTCACTTCCGAAACTAACGCCAGTGAAGTCATGAGAATTATCAGCTCATTAAAAAACAAATTTTCAACAGGCGCAGATGATATACCTGAGTTTATTGTTAAATTTTCGTCCCACGCTATATTAAATCCACTCATAAATATTTTTAATAGTTCTTTATC
>NNCF01126795.1:62188-78303 GCA_002313205.1 Laupala kohalensis
GCTTCAGAGGAGGTGCGGCAGGAAGGGCATCCGGCACCCTAGTATTCCCCAGCCAAAACAAATGAAGCATCATATATCCATCCCCACTCGACCCCACATGAAGTGGGAAAAGGCTGGGTTAAAGAAGAAAAAGATTCTCTATTGGTATAACCCCACTGAAATTAAATAGTAGAATGAAATACGTGAAACGACAAAAAAGGAAACTTAGGAAGACGAGGAAAATTAAGAAGAAAAACCCTGGTAGTGGCCAAGAGGCCGAGGAACAGGGGTAAAAAAGCAAGAAAAAAACTCTGCAATAATGACGTTCCCGCCCCCGTTACCCCACTACAAGGCAATCTCGTTTTTCTCGCTCCGGTAGATAGAGGATGGCGACAGTCATGTGGCGCATTGATGCAGAGCAGCATGAAGGACAGGGTCACGTCGGGCGGCGTAAGTGGCGCCGCGCTGCCGCTTGTGTTACGCAGGCGTTCCTGCTGTTGTACGTGGGTGGCTGTGGGTGCGACCGCGATGCGAGTAAAGACGCTGCTGGTTTTATTTATCATTTCAAGGAATGAGTTGTTTGACATTTCATCTTCCTCGTAAAAATATTGCCACAAATAAGTGGATAGGAAAGAAATTAGTGGAATAAGGTTAATTATTTCATGTTGGTCACACTTAAACAAGTAATACAATCGATATTAAAAAATATTCTATTATTGTTAAAAAACGTGTTTTTAGCTGGTCTTCGCAAATCATGTCACCCAATAGTATCCTATCTTTTTGGCTTTTTTCTATGAAAACATTACGTTTGTGCTAATTGGTTGCTTTAACGTTTCGCTCGTTGGTGTGTATTATTACATGTGTAATTGGTAAATAGCTTTATAAGTTGGTATTTCTCCTGAAAAATATAGGGCAATAATAAATGTTATCGCAATCTTCGATAACATTTGTATAGCCAATTCTATTTGCGTCTGGAAAACCATGAACGCAAACTTTCGGATTCCGAAAGTCTAAATAAACTGTTTTCCTATTTCACCTGTCTGCTAGTATGCTCATGAATCTTCGAAGCCTAAACGTGTGTGCCGAAGCTAAGTGGAATTGTTTTATTTTAGTGATGCTTTTTGTTTCATAAAATTATGAGAAAATTTATTTGTTTCCAAATCTCACCCGCAGAAAATAAGCGGAACGCCTCTGTACCGTAGACATAAATAAAATGTCCGTAGGGAGAAACGAAGTTTTGTGTCTCTGTCTCTCGCACATTGACTTGGATGGGTGAAGTCGATTCCAGTCGCAGTCATTGCGCTCCTTCCCTCCTCAAAGTGGGTGTGCGAGAGAGAGGACGACCTCGCAGTATCTTTCTGTCCCAGGTTACTCGGACAGCCTGCAGCAGAGACCGCGGAGTCTATTTATATTTACGTCTATACTCTGCCCCATACAGACTCTGGCGAGAGAGTAATAGCATAGAATCGATTTATTTCATCAGTGACTCGCAGAAAGTGTGTCACTTGTAGACATGCATACAGAAATAGTAAGAGCAGCGATATGAATCGTTTTGTTGCAATCTGAGAATAAGGGGAAGGTTGTCGATGAAATCAAACATGTTAATGAAGAGAGATAAGTGTTGAAAGTTGGGTTGTGGCGCCAGTAGAGGAAATGTAAGAAATGCAGACGATGTCTCTAATGATACTGTGTGGGAAACATACGGACGAGAAGAATATTCATGAACGTTGAAGAGAAATGTTTTCTTTGTGATTTGACAGAGAAACTCAACACCCTTTTTTATCTAGCTTTTCATCTCTTCGATGTTATTTTACGTTGGATAGTACTTAATACGTTTCGTATTATTTCTTGAAATTTATACTATTCAACGTATGATTTGTTTATATATAAACGTTTAAACTTTCTGATCAATAAATAAGAACAATTTATTGAGGAGCAATTGTTTTCACCGTTTTTATAAATTTAAATGTATTCTGGGTTCATTAAATTCGGTATATTCGATGATCATTTATAAATCTCACGAAACAATTATGTAAATACGGTTGAGAACGAAACGCTGAATCTTGATTTTTTTTTCCTCTTTGTAAAAGTGAAATTCGAGATAAAATAAAGAATAAACTAAATTCGTTCTTGTGCAAATTTGTTCTTATTGAACCCTTATTTATATATTATAAACATTTATCACATAGCAATATTTTACTTAAAGTCTAGAAGAATTTCACCAATAAATTAATTGAAATATTGAGCGCTCCATTGTGTTACCAAATAATTTATACATAAGTGAAAAAAATAATTCACGGTCGACCTGTTGAAAATTGCGTATATTGCCATATTGGGAACGAAAATGAGTCATTTCTCCTCGGAGACTGGCAAGGGACTGTGACCTCAATTCCAATGACAGTGTCCCAAGAAAGAACGAAGAAAAACCTGGATCAGGAAGGGGCTAAACAAGTAATGCATAAACATGCCCAGAATGAGTATAGATAAAAATAATATTTTGAATGATAATAAATAATATTCAGCAATTACTGGTGAAGAGTGTTTACCCAAGAACAATACTTTTCAAATCTTAAATATAGGCCTCTGTTTAGACAATAAATTGATTGTAGAGTGGTGATTTTATCCTTATATGCTTTAATACAGTCTATTTATAGGAGACAAAGAGGAAAGGTTGTACATTTCGTTAATTTCTAATACAATTTTTTTAAATCACTTTCTTATGACTAAAGAATATTTCTGATTTGGCCTTATATGAAACGAAGAGTGTAGAATTTTTCCGAGCACCTAGCTTTAAAACTAATCACATGCAGCTGGGTATAATTACTCTTGCAGCTCTAATGAATTCGCTCACATGTTCCGCAATTACTGGCGTAATTTCGTTCCTAGCGTAATCACTCCCAGTCTACTCGTAGGTTTTGAGTTTCCCGTTATGAGTAGTTGCGTCAGATTATTAATAAGTCTGGGTTAAGCTACAAACTTTGCTTGTGCGGTGCCATTGGATGATCGTGGTGCGCGAAAAAGGAAAGCACGCGTTTTTAACGCTAAAATTGTTTTTTAATCTTCATTAAACGTGTAATTGATTAGGAAATGAAGAGACCAATTTTGTTCATAACCTCATTATAATAATTAATTCAATGGAGTGTTTAATACCGACTTCGAAAAATACAGGATGAATTGATCTAAAATTGGAAGGAATCTTCTTCAGGATTCTTTGTAGTGCAGAAGTGAGAGTGAGCGTAGAAGAAATAAAAACTTGGTCGTTTGATAGATCTGAAGTTAACAAAATATCACTCGTGACTATCAAGATTACTAATGGATCTGTGGATAATTCTTCCGTGGAAAAATTAACGCAAATTAATGAAGGTCGAAATTGTAAAAGAGTTACCGTGTTTATTTCACCTCCATTGACTTCACGAAGTCTTTTGTTGCTTCGAATCTTCCGTACATACACGATGCTGAGCATCTTCTACCGTTAGTTCAATCATTAGGTTCTACTTGGAAAGTTTTGGAGAAGTTGTGATTTTTTGCTTCTATATCATTTTGAGGGCACTGATTTCGAACTTTATCTCCTCGAGAAAGTCCGAGAAAAATAAAGACAACTAAAAATAAAATTAAAAAATCGCGCCCTCTTTTGGTATTTGATTTCTTATATGAAAACTGTTTATTATACGAAGAATATATTTATTTACTCGTATAGCGCCCTCAAAACTGTACAGGAGCAATAAATCACATGGCAGCCGCATCGCATGACTGAAGACAATGTGATTCTTGCCAAAGAATGAATCAAACAACACTCTAAATTGATTATCAAGTTTTAAAATCACAAAATAATTGTCTTCATCCATGAATGATTAATTAAGAAGAACTATTTGGTGAATATTTCCAAGTTACGGGAGTATTTGGCAACTTCACTTCAGTCAAGGCGCACATAATACGGTAAGCGCAGGGAGGCGACGGGAGGCCTTGAGAGAAAGAAAGAAAACTATGTTTAGACTTAATTTACCGCTGCCTGCAAAAAAAATTTTTTTGCTCATCAGTGATCGTATTTACCGGGTCTTTTTCCGAATTAATTATTTTTCCTTGATTAGCCAAAAAGCTTTCAAGGAAAATATGAGAAGGGTAAAAATAAAATTTGAGATGTTTTGTCACTCAGAAGTAAACCAAATAAAAAGAATAATTTGAAATTTATAGTTCTTTAGAATTGGGTAGTCCATCGTTGTTTTCTCTTTTTCTCGTAGTTTATCTTGTTTTACACATTACAAAATTTACACAATCACAAAATACATAAAATAATAAACACAAAATTATTTAAACGGAAATACATCAAAACAATAAAGACACAAAAATAGTTAGTAAATTCTGTTAATTTTGTGACATATTTCTGGAGTCATGTGCACTTCTTAAATTGTTGTTTCTCGTGATTTCTGAAGAGTAATCCTTCGATTATGAAGCAAGAGGGCCTCTCAGAGGAAGCCCCTCCACGGCCGAAGCCACAAAATAAATTGTCCAAATTGCAGATCAAGTACCAAAAAAAAAAAAACTAATATTTTAGCACAACTAAATAATGTGGGCAAATGCCCAATTCAGCAACTCAACTAAATCAGAAAATTATAGATGATATATACCTAAAATGCAGGAGTCACTTCTAGAACACGTCCTCACAACGCGGTTGCTAAGAGACCTGAAAAGGAGTGAGAGACCATGAGGAAAGGGAGAGGGCGTCTTGAGAGAGTCGCTTCGCGCGGCAAAGCGGAAGATGTAAACAGACGTCGCTGCGGTCGACGTCGTAAGGAGGCCGTGCCAAGAAGACGGCGATGTTGATAGTAGTGACTTACTTGCTTTTTGCTTTTATCGTGGGTTTTGTGCTTCGGATTCGGGCTACAAACATTGCGTTTTTAGGCGCAATTGAGTGTCAACAACTTCCTGTTTGGTTTGCTTACTTTTGTGTAAAACAATGGTTCTTGATCTCTTTAACCGTATTTAAAACTTCATGAATATACCGTGACCTTCAAATTAATGAAACCAATTACAGAAAGCCTTACTCGTACTCAGTTACTCCACGGGTATTCAATTAAAACTATGTACTAGACTAAACATTGGAATCGTTTTTAAATACGTGAAATCAATTTGCTTTTACATAATTCTAACTTAGAACTAAAAATGTAGAAATGATTTTTGTTGTGAAGAACTCATTTATAGCTAATATCGACAAGAATTTTAATGTAATGATGAAAATATTATGCGAAAATTAATTATTAGTTCTTGGTTGAAAATACTGACAATTTCGACATCATTGATCATCTATGATATTCATGATGTTGGTCACTCTGGTTTCAAATCAATTCATTGTGTCGAATGAAATGATAAACCATGTCTGAATAAAAGATTTCCATGAATTCATTTCATATTCTGGATTTCTGAAACATTTATTGATTACGGAACTATCAAACCAGCGCGCTTAGTGATTTATATAGGTAACCTTAAAAGTTACGTGAATTGCTGGAAGTATCATCTGTTTTAATTACAAAAACAGTGAAAAAATGCAATTTCCTTCACTCACTACTTAAAAATCCTTCAAATCCAGCGGAATTTCATTACGTTGACGAGAGTGATTAACAACAGCGGTATATACTGTGAAAGCGCAGTTAACACGACATCGTATGCTGTAACGTTAGTTACTCTCGAACGAGTATTGGAAGCGTTGGAAATGACATCATTTATAGCGGTTTCAGAGGTTTGAACATTGGTGATGATATTGCACGCGTTGTATGCGGTCTCCCTCGTGGTGAATGAGGTACATCCTCATTGTCACATATCTGAAAGTCTGCTGTGGTGTAAACGTGAACAATTCAGGTTTTCAAATTTTGATTTTCTTGCTATTGACTTTTATTTAAAACTCGGATGCTTTCGCGTTAGTTTACCCCAAAATTGTTGCAATAAATTAAAATACTATGCCGAGTGCTTTAATTTTTTATACGATTTTCACTTGTTCATCACTGTTTCACCTTCTTGGATTATTTGTTCAAGTTAATTTATACGTAAAGGAATCATGTATAAATGTTATTTTTAGCTTTCATTTTAAAACACCAAGTAATATTACCAAGTAACTACCTCGTGCACCAGTGTTTCTACACTGTAAAAGAATTTATTGATTTTAATAAAAGTTAAATCCGTCTTGTACTTTATCACGCCATTACTGTAGTACTTTTTAAATAACTTATAACAATTTCAAAAACTTTTCTTGCATGATTGTTGTGTCGTATGATTCATATTAATTTAGTTGTATGTGTACTCAACTTTGGCACGGTTGTGTACATTAATTATGTAGCCCCATCCGGGCCTGGATTTTTCTCCAGTTTTCCTTCGGATAGGGACGGATTTCTTATACAGGTTTTCTAGACTTTGTCTAGGGGCGTGTTTATTGTAACAATAAATCGTGAATTTAGTGTTATTTCAATTTTTAAACACTATTCTCAGAATAATCTGTAGCTCGATAATAATGTGTACATGTAAAATATTTGTTTGTGTTAAATTACAAACATATTGATATTCTATTATTATTATTACTCGTAGCTAACTTTTTATCTTATCTATGAATTTTTGCTGAAATTTTTGAATCCACCTCTGCCTTAGGGCCCTTGATCGTAATTGATGAGATGGTCCCTTGCTTGCTTCCGGAGAGTAAATTAGTTTGTTGTCCTCCACGTGGTCATATGCAGTTTGTACTGCTTTTTTGACAATAAAATTTATTTACTTATTTTATTTATTATTTTTAGAAATTCACTTTTCCAAGCATAAACTCGCACATAAAGACTGAACTTACTGTTAATCTAATACCGCTAACGTTAACCTTCGTACCATCTCAAAACTCATACTTAGGTATGTTTTTTCAAATTAATAGAAATTGATGTTCACCTACTATGAAGTTGTAATTTTACATTGCAACCTTTATATCGTACCAAATTTACGAAGAATTACATAAAATTCTAAAAAGTAACGTGAACATTTAAGCCTCGTAGAAAACATTTAGGTATTGTTTTAAAAACAGTTCTCTCAGAGGTTGAAAAAATTCCAACATTAAATATTGAAATTGCTAGCATCTCACTGTGTGACCCCATTTTAGAGTGCTCACACATTAATGAAAATTGTCGCAGCGTGTAGCGCTCAAGTCAGTGATAAAATTATTTCATTGTCATTTCTTGGCATTAGGTTGCAAATTTGAAAAATTAAAATTCTCTTCGAACTTCCCTACATTTTGATTTATGTGATATCATATCAGGGCTACAATAAAAATATAACGCGAAAGTAACCAAATGTAGAATAAAATCTACAAACAAAAAATAAAAGAAACTTTAGATAGACAAGAAAATTACAAATATTACACAAATTTAAAAAAAAATAAATCATATACTGAGAATACATAATTTTACAAACCTAGTTCAGAATTACTAATATTGAATTTGGTTACTCATTTCTTTCCATCCACTTTCGGTATTTAAAAAAAAGTTATGTATAACAATATTTATATTTTTGGTTGGTAGAACACGCAACCGTTCTAGCAGTATAATAGTACCGAGGAAACGTTCTGAGCCCATTACCATGAGGGCCATGGATCGAAATCTCTCTCTTCTGCCTCAGATAATTTTGGTCAACGTACTAAAGGCGAAAAGCGGAAAATTAATGGCGTGTCGGAATGATCTTAAAAGGATGGGTGATATAGAAGTAAATGGGCAAGAACTACTTGCTAATGATTAAATGTCACGACACAAATTGACAAGGGAATTGGTAACAAGTTGGCAACTACGATGCGATAAAATTGAATATAAACGTACAGGTATATTGTGAAAAACGACAATGACGGTATTGGCAGAGGACGTTAAAAATATCTGTGTCCAGCGTCTTGTGTCGTGGTCTCTTCGCGTGGCGGACATCCGTTAGGTTGCGGCTTCGCTTCCGCACTCGCGGCTGCGTGGAACGGACGTCTTGCGGAAGCCATGAAACGCGAAGGAAATGAGAAAGATTATGGATCCATGAGAAAAATATCATTGTAATCCGCACACTTTTTTTCTTTCTTATTCAAAATTCTGATGGCTCTTCAAAATGACACCTATACTCAATGTCATGTAACTTGACTCAGAGAAAATAAAACCTAAGAAAAGAAATCCTAACGGGAACGCACTGTGTTTATTAGTAAAGTAATAGTAGTATATCATTGTCCTCAACGTTATCATAGGCATTTGGTGTCTTCTCTGATGACAATAAATTATTCAATTATTTTATTTATTTATTGCTAGTCTGACTGGCTACTGGTACTGGGCTTGTACACACTAAACCAACGCTTTAACTTTGCCGTTGTCCATAAGAGTAATGAGAAAGGTACCTCGCGTTATTTCGGATTTCTTTAAACATAAATCTATTGCCAACATCGGTCATGAATTCAGTTCACTTGCTCTATTGGCACTATTCTGTTCTTCCAGCATCGAGCGTGTGGAACGAATATTAACTTTCATCTTAGATTGTTGTGTTATTCACTTGTATCTTTTACAGCAAATAGCCGCTTTTGTTACTACTATAAGATTTATTCGGATATTACTTAAGTTCGTAAGAGTTTGCAATTCGGGTTAGGCAGCCATATTGCATTATTTTCAGTTACTGTCTTTGAGTCTAGGTTAAATCCTACTCTCAACACTGAGGAATATGACCGTTAAATTCGTTTCTATCCTGCCAATAGATGGATCATGCGCGATACAAGTAAAAGTAATGTACATAAAGTTTTTGCAACTGTAAAGATGTGACATACTGTAAACAATTATTGACAAGTTAAATCATAACGTGCGATAGTATAGTATATGAATATTGTGTGCATGTTCGTAAAGAAATGAACCTTGATAAGGATAAGTATAACGCTAAACCCAGAGGTAGTATCTACTAAGGACCAACGAGGGAGGTTCTGAAGTTCGTTGTCCATAAAAAGGTCGTGAGTCGTAATTTATTTATTTATCTTCATAATATAATTATCGGTAATAGAAGAATTGGTTATGTCTATTCTTATCATTCTGTCTAGAAAATGTTCTATGAATTCCATGTGATATTCATAATAATTCATACGATAAAAAGTATATGTAGGCTGGTTTGATATTGACAATTATATTGAAGGCTTTAACGTATCATCAACATTGTCACACATATTCCGAAGCAAGATGTAGGAATGGATGTGATCTAAATTGTTTCATGCACAAGTATATGTAACTCATTTGTTGTGACATATTGTTTTACTGTGTATTTAAAATCTTACATTTCATAAGACGGATATTCTTTTAATTATTAGAATCTTTTGAAGACAAACTCGATATGTTGGGCCGTTGGATGAATCTGTGTTATTAATTCGGCGCAGAGGAGCAGTGAAGAATCGACAAGCACAAAGGGATCCGAACCTCGGAGATTACTATCCCAGAATGTCCAGAAAGGCATTTTTTCAGTAAAAACAAGTAGTATCAATATCACTTTATTAAAATACAGGTTAAATGATGTAAAAGATGAAACATCCAATAACAATTACTATTTTATTTATTTTATGTCTTTTGGCGAAGTATTATTAAATAGTTTAATAGAAATAAGTCACATACCAGTTTGATTGAATAAGAGTGTTAAGAATTTAAAGGTAAAAGAACATTTGAACGAAATTCTAAGTATTGACTCTGGGCTGATATCTTTTCAGTAATAAAGTTTACAAAATCAAAGTGTTTCTTTCATTCATATGTTGGTTTCCAAGTCGTCATGATCAGTCACATACGTAAAAATCTAGATTTTAAATTTAAATTACTATAAAATCTAGATTTTAAATTTAAATACATTGAAAGTTGTAAATTTCCCACGTCAAAAATTGGTGGAGTTAGAGTTCATTAGTCTTACTTTAAGCCACTAAAATTCTGTTAAATTCTGAGATGGAGTATTTGAGAAATTATTTTTTGAAGAAAAATTAAATTTTAGACTTTTTTGTTGAAATTTTAGACGTGTGTTGGCATTTTAAGTTAATGTAGGTTACTTTTTCAATAAAATAAAATGTCTACTATCGATAGATTAAGTGGGTTTCAATTTCCAAGGGAGTTTCGTCGAAATTTTCTCGATTTTTTACCTCGCGGCGCTGGTGCTCTGTACAGAGGAAAAATCGACTTAATAGTAATTTAAACAAAAGAAGCTAAATAAAAACTCAATAAACATGTTTTCCCTTACTTATACAATATTCTAAGCCTCTGAAAAATTATTACCAAAATCTGAATAAGTCGAGGAAAGTTCAGGCCGATTATGACTGGAATGACCCATTTGTAACAATCTTATTCAATCATACGGGTATGTGACTGATTTATATTAAACTATTTACTAATACCTCGCCAAAAGGGGAAAAATAGTAATTGTTATTGGTCTTTTCATCTGTTACATTATTTAACCTGTATTTTAATAAAGTGATATTGATATTACTTGTTTTTACTGAAAAAGTGCCTTTCTGGATATTCTGGACATTCTGAAAGGATGTTGCTTTACCCCGCCACCAGAGTGGAGACAATCATATGACTTTGATATTCACTCTGTAAAGGAGAAAAGCAGTGAAAACAAAGTAATGAAATGCATTATCGTATTTCTTCTATGGGGTCAAACCTTTTTGATGTATTTGTAGAAAACTGACATTATTTGGCGACTATATTTAAAATGTTATTTCCTGTTTGCTTCAATAGAAATAAAAATAAATACTTTTATTTAACATACTCTTGACATTTATTTGACAAATATTTTCCATTGTTACAGGTGAGTGCTGTTATTTCGTGCTTGGTGTTTGCTCTTCTTGGATTTCCCATGTGAAGAAAATGGAGAGAGGTATAATTAAAAGTAACTTTATCAAAACATGTAATAAAACAGATGAAAAATTTCATATCGATGAGTTAGTCACTTTATAGTTGAATAATATTAACCAGGAAGGATTAAGGATATTTTCATACAATACTACCTAGCCGTTACTGTCAAACCACTAACATTAATGTACACGACTTTCGGTATATGCAAATGTGGATTTTTTAGGAATTTCTGCGAAAAAAAACTTTGTATACATGCGAGAAAAGCTACTGTTTGAAAATCAATTATGATATAAATATATTGTTTCTCAGTTCTTCCTTGCTTCCGGAGAGTAAGTTAGTTTATTGTCCTCCACGCGGTCATACGCAGTTTGTAACTGCTTTTTTGATAATAAAGATTATTTATTTATTTTACCTCTAAACCCTACTGTGTGGATAAGTGTAAAATAATAATATGTAATTTCTTCCTTTTAAAGATTGATTAATATTCATTTGTTAGTTTTATTTATCACAGTACTATCATTCGCCGCATCCAAGCATAAGTAACGTTCTTAAAATCCACATTAATTGGCTTCGTATCTTATCCTAGTGACCCACTAACCAAACAGCGTGACATGAAGCGTGAATCAACAGAAAAAGAATAAAATTAACTGGTGTCCTAACGTCACGTTTGTTGGTCCACGCTACGTGTCTCCCCAGTGAAGCGTGACTATCGACTAAGCTTCGTCGTGGTCCGTGAAAAACATTGACTTCTTCTCGTCAGTTCCTTAAAAATGAATAAATTCTCTTGTCCCATGTTTCTCTAATATATGTTTCTCTTATGTTGTTGTCCCATGTTTCTCTTATGTCTAAAGTTGTTAAAGAAATCCTGTGTGTTTGGTTTAAAGTATTGCACTAATTCATTGCAGCGTTTTAACGTACAATTTCTCAATTTCATCGCTATCATTCTGAAAATTTTCTTTATTATGCTTTTTTTAGCCCTCACATTACTGAATCGAAAAAAATTGTCATATTATCCTAATGACATTCAGGTTCTGGAATTTTTATTATTTTGATTTAATTTATGTAGCTTTGCTCGTTATAAGTTGCAATATCTGGATTTGTGTTCCTTGTCAGTTTTTAAATCCATGGTAATTAATTCCTAAGGCATTTTTTATTGATATTATTGAAATACAAACTTTCTTTCAAATCATTTATAATGGTTGGAATGATTGATTTTCTTAGTAAAATAATAATGACGTTATAGTTTTGACTATACCAATTGTATTTAGGTTTTATAAGATTCGAGTTTTGGGATTCTTAAATTTAAAAGTTTTATATAAAGTGTAAAATATATTAATATTTTTAATAGAATTAGAGGAAGATCTAGACGTTAAAATTTGTCATATATTGTTGTTGTAAGTATCCCAATATAAATTTTTCGGTATCAAAGTATGTCCCTTAGATAAGTCATCGGACTTTTTTTTTGAAATCTCATCTCTTTCCGAATCATTGAGCAGGACGCGGTTTTCTTTTGATCTTGCGACGGGATTTGGAGAGCACGTCTGCTGCAAACAACTTTTTCCCTTTGAAGGCGAGCTTTCCGGAGTGCTTGACGCCTGCGGTTCTTGTCGCTCCGACAGAGGAAGATTCGTATATCCCCATTTGCAGGGCCTTTGACGCCGCTGGAGAATTCCGTCTAAGCTCTTACATCTACTACTCCCAAAAAGTGTCTTCTGATGTTAAAATAATTGTGTCTGCCTTTTAAGATTGACTCAATCTCGCAAATATAATGCAATTATTTTGAGTCGCTTCTCGACGACCGGTGTGAGGTTTTCAAAACTCCGTTTTGAAAGTAGACGTTATATTTTTTCGAATTATTTTGTTTTCCTATTGGCGTTCTGGGAGAGTCTATGTGACTGTCGGAGGGTATGACTTAAAATGAGTATGAGTGGGTATGAAATGTCCACTGGACATGTTAACGTAGATAATTCGTGAGGATGCGGATCCCTTCTTCGATTTGAATTATGCGAAACAATTCGACTTCAAAAACCCTTGTCGGTTATGTTATGTTATCTCTGCTCATCTAGATAAGAAAATGACATAGTATTCAAATGAATGAAAAATATTTTCGCGATATTATATTTTTATGATATACAAGAAATTCCAGCAAACACACGGAACAAGCAGTGAAATGTAATGGAAGAATTGCAATGGAATATGTAAGGTATCTCGTTTCAAGAAGAACACTTCTTCTCACTTCGTGGGTGAAGAATATTCGTCTCAAGTTAAATACTGAGTCCGAGGACATGTAATATGATATATCTGTAAAAAAAACTCGAATTTATTAATGTAAAAACTGGATTATGTCAATATAATAATATTTTCTCCCTTAAGAACAAATGCATAAATTCTACGTATTAGGGAGGCTGCTTCTTATCGACAAGTTATACACAAATTATTCCTCATAGCGTTCCTTTTCCAATTATGGTAATATTTTCCTGAAGATACAAACTCATTTCTTTATTTTAGTGACTGTAAGTTAAATATAATTATTTTCTGCGAATTTTTTCTATTTGAGAAGACTGTTGGAGATGCAATTTCATTTAAGTCATCCTTTTCTTCTTTTTTTGTGCATTTTCTAAATTTTATGTAGGGTTGGCAAAGGGCACGTAGCCAGGGCAGGAGATCGGGATGCCCAGACCCGTCCCGAATTTTAAGGAATGAGAGTGGACTTAAACTTCACAAAATATTCTTAATTTACCATTTGTCAATGAAAACACCACGAATTGAACACTTAAGTAAATTTAAAATGTTTTAAGAAAAAATAACTTTAAAGTTAACTTTATTAAATTTTTGACGAAATGTTTGGGTCCCATTCGAAATAAATTTATGTCTATGGGACTAGTTATCTATGATCATTGTTTGTACGAGTTTACGTTTCCGCTGGTTTCCACTCTTCGGTTTGCCAGCCTACTGTAAAAAAAAAAAAGTAGAATCAGTATGTTGGATGCTTGTGATAGAATAAGAGAAATAAAGAATGAAGTTACATTTACAAAAAAATTTCCTTACACGTTCAAACCCTGAACCTTTGACCGAGGAGTTACTCCAAACGAGTTAAATTACCGGCATACTTGATTCACTTAATTCATTACAGGGCAATTGTGTTTATATTCAAACATATAAATATATGTGAACTTAATTGTTCTAATTTCACACCTGGAGATCTCTTCTATTCCCATTACACACAGAGGAACCTTATCATTCCACCACTAGCGTCACCTGCCTTCCTACAGGTGTTGAAGCACCTGGTACTTCCACTCTCTTCCGAAATTCGCTAACTCAGGCATGAAGTTGGAGACGTGAACCAGTGTTTTATTATCTTTTTATTCCCTTACTTTTTTAACGATGCTCTCTTTTTTGAATTTGCGCGATTTGATCCGCCCCGCTTTCTCAGATCACGGAAGTTGTCCCCCGAGGTGATCGCGTGATTTGCAGCTGCAGGAGAAAGTTGCGGTTCAGATAAGGGTGGGCAATGGTACAGTTTAGAAATCAATATTCAGTATTTTAAAGAAACCAGTAATCTTTAATATTTTTCTATGTTGATTGTTTGTATAATGATACTCAAATCTCTTATAATACTGTAATATTAGTTCCACTTGTTATTTACAATAGTCACCACTTACAATACTTTGAAAATTCCTTTGTATTAAAAATTAATGCAAAAAAAAAAAAAAAACTGTTGCTTTTTCAATTACTTATAAATTGAATCGCAGTTCTCCACGAATATAAGACAAGCTTGTTAGTACTGAAGCAAGTAAAGAAATAAATTTTCCTTCAGTTTGTCCGTAAAATATTATGTTAGAACATGGAAAACGAACGCTGTTTACTAAGCAGTTTTATTAATATTGTTTTGCCAATGTACATAAACGAGATTTACATTTATCAAAATCACATACGTCGATTGGAATTGGTCTTAGGTTTTTCTAAGAATTTCCAACTGTGAGTGAAGAGAAGAAGGGAATGTTTGTGTTCTGTTTTGAGAAAAAATATTTTTGTGCTCTATGTTCTGCGACGCAATTACGGATTGGAAGTAAAAGTTCTCCTGAAACTTGAAATCAGAAAGTATCATCTCGAGGGAACCTTTTACATTCATTCTCTTCTTCGTAATTACTCCCATGTCACATTCACTGCTATAGTATGGTTCCTGGATTCGTGTTAAAGTACGTAATAATTACTCATAATTAAAGGGAATCTTCTTAATTGTTTCGTGACTACTTTATTCCTTGTAGAGATTTTTAAAAATTCTCTATGCGATGAATTTTCTTCCAAATGTAGCGTTGTGAATGTAACATTTTAAAGGTCAGTATCATTCAGATTTTAGAAATTTAATAACGTGGCTTGATATTTCACTTAGAGGAGTATTTTCAGAATATAATAAGTTACAATTTTTTTACAACAAAATGTTTTAAATTGTGACGAATTATGACGAAATACGTGTGTTTTGTTTGCTTTTAAATTTGACCAATAATTGTTTAGTGAAATGGAAGTTAAGCTGATTAAATATAAAATCTAATGAACATTGAATTAAAAAATTGAAACTCGAAAGTGACAAAAACGCAAATAAAATTTCATACGAAAACTGCAAATACATTAATGAGGCTTATCTTCCCACGCGATGTGTGGTGTGCCGAAACATGTCATTTGTTTGTTGAGCTGAGCGCTTGCGTGCCTTTGATGTAGCTTGGAAACACGGAGTTAATCCGTCGAAGCTGGTTGTGCAGCAAGTAGTCTTGCGACTGTTCATCAACGTTGTGTACGAGTGTCGCATCAAAAGACATCGTTGGCGTGATCTCGTCGGGTTTCTGTCTCTTTAGTTATTCTGCCGGCGCTCAAATGGTGCAGAGTGACCGACGAGCGACATCCGGTTCCGCCTGCGTGAATGCGTGCGTGAGTTTGTGCGCGTTGGTGGAATAGCGGCTCTCATCTTTTGTGAGCTGACACGCGAAACTAAACAAAGGTGACACCTACAGGCAGCTTGCACATGCCATATTTCCAATATTCTTTACCCTTAACAATACTATTAATTCATTATAATAGTAGTTGATTACCTGGTGTTGCCCCGGTTTTTTTTAAACTAATATTCTTTTACTCAGAAAAATAAACTCTATCTATATTGTAAGATCAAAATACTTTTAATTACTGGTTTCTAAAAATAAAAATATTAATACCTCATTTTAAAAATTCATAATAATACAACTTAACCCAATAAATGTTGTTGCCCACCCTTCAAAAGAAAGTTATAGGCAA
>NNCF01126795.1:78675-103477 GCA_002313205.1 Laupala kohalensis
CCCCCCCCACTAAAAAGTGTTATAGGCAACACATATATTTGATTTTATTGATTGGAGAACCCCCACCATCGACTTTTTCAAAAGACAATCCCATTTGGATTGCCCAAGGTTAACCCATGTATGCTAAGCACGCTCATTTTTTTTGCCCTCCCTCACAAAAATGATACGACCCGAAGAAATTTTATAAGAATCATTTTTTCCACCCATGAAAAATGAATAGGCTAGAAACAAGAAACATTTGGATTGCCCAAGGTTGACCAACGTATGCCCAACCAATATATTATTTTGCCCAATAATCATCTATGGTCAAAATAAAATCTTGACAAAAATTTGTTCCAACCTCCCCCCTCAAATAAAGTTAGCCAAAAATAATGCACAGTTGAATTGCCCGAGTTAAGTCCACTTATGCCCACCCAATAAATTTTAATGCCACTCTTCAAGAAAAGGTTATAGACAAAACAAATTTTTGTTTTTTGTGATGCTAGAACCCCCAACATCGACTTTTTTAAAACATACGCAATTGGATTGCCCAAAGTTAGCCCATGTACGCTCACAAAGCAACATTTTTAATCTACCCTCCAAAACTAAATGGGCCAAATATTTTTTAAAAAGTTTTTAACCCCACAAAATTGAAAAAGGCTGATGACAGTTGTATTGCCCCAGGTTAGTTAGCTTATACCCATCCAACAAATTGAATTGCCTACCCTTCAAAAAATTAAAGGAAAAACAAATTTTTTGTTTTAGTGATGCGAGTACCCCAACATCAACTTTCTTAAAAAAAAACATACGTATTTCGATTGCCTAAAGGTAACCCATGTACATTCATTAAGCAACAACGTAGCCCAGTCCCCCACAATAAGATATAGCCTAAAATATGTTTCTGGACAAAATATTACCCTCAGTAATTGAAATAGGTTAAAAATGATACACAGTTGGATTGGCCAAGGTTTGCCCATTTATGCCAGTTAATAAATTTTTGCTCATCCTAAAAAAAAAAATAAGAAGCAGAAAAAACAATGTCGAGTTGAGAACCAATGATCGTGACAAATGTTCCAATAAGGTCTACTGATAGTGCAGTTTGTTTGCCTACTGCACTAATTCATTTGCCCAAGGAAAAAATCGATAAATTCATTTGGAATAAATTATCGCGGTCGATTTATAGTCATACTTCATCGTCTCATACGTAATCAATAAATGAAATAGGCGAGAACTATCAAATTGGTTCGTTTCCCCAGTGGGCAAAGCCAGTTGCTCATGCGATAAATTGATCATGGCATTAATTGATAACAAATTATTAATTATACATCCGTCTTACAGAGAAAATCAACTTCCATCAAGCAATATTCGTTAAACAAAATATATTTTGCTCAATTTTTAACATATGTCTAGTGCACAAATGTATTTTCCCAAGCAATGAATGGATCAATTATATTGCAGATAAATTATACACAAAATTATCGCGTTCTAATTTTAGTCATAATTTATCGGTCCCTATGCAATCAACAAATGGAAAAATTGACATTTGTTGAATTTGGTTTGTGTGCCCACTGGACTAATCTGACTCAATTATTCAAACTTTTGTGTGGGCATAACTGGAAAATACTACGTTGGAAAATCCAACTGTGCATCATTTTCAGCCTATTTCAACCTTTGGGAGTGAAAATTTTGTTTTGTCCATTAAGATTGTTTAAATGATATCTTGTTTTTTTGGGGTTGGGCAAAAACCGTATTTGGCTGGCCACACATGGGCTAACCTTGAGCAATCCAAGTGCGTTTATTTTTTTTTAAAGTCGAATTTGTAGGTTCTCTCGTCACGAAAACCAAAATTTTGTTTTACCTATAATTTTTTTTTGAAAGGTGGACAAAAACATTTAGTGGGTGGACATAAGTAAGCTTACCTTGGACAATCCAACTGTGCATCTGTTTTAGCCTATTTCAAGTTTTGTGAGTTAAAAATATTTTTGTCCATATAGATTGTTTGGATAATATCTTGTTTTTGGGGGGTGGGAAAAAAAAGTTTTTGAGTGGGCATATATGGGCTAATCTTGGGCAATCCAAGTTCGTACGTTTTTTTTTTTTTGAAAAAGTCGATTTGGAGATTCTGTCGTCACGGAAACCAAAAATTAGTTTTGCGTATAACTTTTATTTGAAGGGTAGACAAAAAAATTATTGGGTGGTCATAAGTGGGCTTACCTTGGGCAATCCAACTGTGCATAATTTTTGACCAATTTCTATTTTGAGTGTGCTGAAAAAACTTTTTGTCCAAAATTTTATTTCGCTAATAACTTTTTTTGAGAGGTGAGCATAAAACGTTTATGGGTGGGTATAAATGGGCTAACTTTGCTCATGCAAGTGCATATACTTTTTTAAAAAAATCGATGTTGTGGTGCTGTCGTCATGAAATCCAAAACATTTTTTGCCTAAACCGTTTTTTGAAGGGTGGGCAAAAAAATTATTGGGTGGGCATAAGTGGGTTTACCTTCGGCAATCCAACTGTGCAATTTATTGGCCAATTTCAAATTTGGGGGTGCTGGAAATAATTTATGTCCAAAATTTTATTTTACGCATAACTTTTTTTCGGGCAAAAAAGTTTTTGAGTTACATATATGGGTTGACCTTGGGCGATCGAAGTGCATTTAAAAAAAATCGATGTTGTGGGTGCTGCCGTCATATACCTCTCTTTTTTTCCTCTATTCTATCCACATTTATTGTCAAAAAATCATTTATAGAAAATATTCGTTTCACACATTTCAAAAATAAAAGTGAGTCTATGTTCATCCTAGACGTGTAAACTATCTCCTTGCTAAATTTCATCGCGATCGGTTCCGTGGTTTAGTCGTGATTAGGTAGCAAACAGACAGACACGCTTTCGCCTTACGCATTTATATATTAGTACGGATTTACAGTAGGAATCCAACTATCGGAAATCCCAATAATCCGAATCCATTTTAGAGAGAATGCGTGAACGATTTCTCGTTAAGTGGGAGAGTGAGTATGTACTGTCCTGAAAACCTTCTTCAAAATTACTTCATCGGATACTATGTCTAAAAGAAAGTAGTCGCCGAAATTAACGTCCTTAAAATGCGATTCGCTCAGCCAGATTTATCAGTGTTTATGACATTAAGAAAAAAAATCAAATCAATCACACTACCTCTTAAACACAAATTTCTCTTTCAAAAGTATTTCCAAATTAATTTTCCACATTTTAAATTTTGCGATAAATCTAAAAATCTTTTTGGTCAGATTCTTCCTTTGGCAGAATATTCAAAGAGACAAAAGAAAATTGCTTTTTTTCGACCCTAAATATCTCCAAACATGCTCGTCACTTTTTTTCCCTTTTTCGTCCCAACGGAATTCGTACACTCAGCAATCCTCTTAACTAAACAAATTCATACTCTCAGTAAATTTATTCAATCCAAATGCGACATATAAATATTAAACTAAAAACTCATAATTTATTTCCATCATTTAATTTACATGTTGTAATAAATATGATGTTATTAAAATTACTTTACTTTCCACTACTTCGTTTTGAATTATTTATCGTCCATTTCCCCCCCCCCCCATTCCCTAGGGTTAAGGGATTAGCCAACGAATGTTGACTATCGGGACATGCATGTCGCATTTATTCCATATTCATTCCAGTGCATGCGTTTGATCAATGGTGGATCTATGGGGCTATAGCCCCCCCCCCATTGGACCTGAACTCTTTACAGATAAAATTGAAGTGGATAAATGGCATACTTTGTAAAACTGTTAATAGATTAATAATTGTTATTAATAATACCAGATTGTTAATTATTTATTTGATGCATTATATTTAAAGATAATATTTATAAAATTTATGTTGTAAAAGCATAATTTTTAAACAAAAATACTCCCAGCTTAGCACCCCCTCCCTTGATTACGATCTAGATCCGCCACCGCGTTTATCCCATGTGGCGGCGTAGGGCTAGTGACCGACCGGTCACCGCCCACGCACTCGCGAGCCGTGAGCCGCCCACTTCGCCACGGTGCGGTGTGGCGTGGCGTGGCAGCCGCCGTCCTCGCGGCCGCTCGAAATAGCTCATCACCTCCAACAGAGCCTTCATCACTTTCCATGCAGCGTTTCCATTGGTTCCTGCGCTTGCAGGCGCTGATCACCTAACGGGTCTTCTTGGATAGCGATGATGGTGGGTGTTGCAATAGCGTTAAGGGGCACGTACACGGGACTAGTGAATGTCGCTTTTCAATACATCTTCGTGTCACCGCACAGTGGAGTATATCGAGTCGGAACCTGGCCAAAAGTATTTTATCCAGTAAATTTGGTGAATTATGGCGAAATGTCATTTTTTAAGTATTTAAACAAATGTTATGTCCATTGTTTATGTTAAGACAATTTATATAGAGCTTCGTTGTAATTGTTTATATAGATTTGATACATATCCTCTCGAATCAAAATTACGTTTAACGTAACATGACATTTGTTTATATACATATAAACGATAATTCGACATAATCCATCAAATTCACGGGATAAAATTCTTTTGGCCAGGTTTCGTCCCAATATACCCCACTGTGCGGCGCCACGAAGTAGTGTTGACCAGAGTGCGTCTAGAGAGAGTGTGACCGATGCGTGTCCAAGTTTCCGCCATTTTTCCGTCAAGTTGGAGCGAATGCAATTAAATTCATTTGGATTTCTAAATATATTTAAATAATACTTTGACGTGTATTTTAGAATCAAACTACACATAATGAATTAGTCTTTTCCGAAAGAGTCTTTATATGAGCTGGTGAGAATCAGAGTGGTGTAAGTGAAGAAAATATAAAAAAATAAAGTCAATTTTACAATGTAATGGGATTTTTATAGAGAGTCTAATAAACCCTTAATAATCTCAAATGATGGAAACATTGATTTACATCACTCTAATTCTCAACAGCTCATATGTACATTTGACTAACGTCTCAATTTGACGAAAAAATGGCGGCATTCGGTGATCGGCCACACTACATCTAGACGCACTCTGGTGTTCACTAGCCCCGTGTACATCTCCCTTCCGTCCTCCAGATGTGCAGTGGAAGAATGCGGGAAAGAATAACAGAACTATTAATAGTGGATTAACTCAGTTGTTTTTTAAATATTATTTTTTGCCTTCTGATGGTATCTTTTTTATATTTCTTGTAGTTACTGTACACCGTGACAACCTTATCTACAACATTATCATTACAGAGTTCTTTATGTTCGTTATATCTCCTGTTTTTTTCGCATCTCTGATGCACCGCTTTGCTGTGCTATTACAAGCACGTTGCCCGTCCTTGCCGTCATCTATCTTCTGCGAAAATATCTCTCAACATCTCTATTTCTGGCATATAATATTAGAATTATCTGAATCTGTCACCTTCGTTAAGTATTCTTTCTTTATCTTGTGAACCAAAAACTTTCTTTCCTCCTATAGTCTTTAGGTATCTTTCTGACCCATAGAGATCGTAATCCGATAAGATACGGTCTGGTGTCTCTTGTCCTTTCTTATTTCTTACCAACTGATTACCCGGCGTTGCCTGGAATTTTTCTTACACTAATCTTCTTTTACTCAGGAAAATCTATCTATATTGTAAGATCAAAATACTTTTACTGTCTGGTTTTAAAAATACAGCATCCTAATATCTTTGATAAATGCACAAAACAAATAAACCATTAAATTTCATTAAGATTGATTTATTCCTTCTCAGATTACTCTTTTAAATTGAAGTATTGTAAAACTTCTATTTTTAATTATGTTCTGTCGATAATTTAGGTTAATTTTTGTAGATAGACTTACGCTGTCGCGGATTTTTGTTGTTGTTGATTGTTTTGAGGTAAACAATATCGCCATTCATAGTTATCACATATCTCTAACCCTTAGGCAGCGTAAATGAATATGGCAAATTTTTTCCTCCGATTTCATCGACATTTATCTTCAAAATAATTTTATATCTTACTTTTTACGTGTTAAAAAAATTAAAGTTACCCTATGTTAATCCTGAACATCTAAACTATCTTCTTGCTAAACCTTATCACGATTGGTCCAGTGGTTTAGTTGTGATCAAGTAGCAAAGAGACAGATACAATTTTGCGTTACTCATTTATATATTAGTAAGTATGGATGGTATCAATTTCCTTATTTCTCGTTGCTGAAGGATTGAACTACACGACTCCTGTTTACACTTATTTTAATGATATAGTTAAGGTAGCTAGTGGGAAGAATTTTTTCCTTTTTTTTTTCTGGCGAAGGGTCAGGTAAATACTTATCAATCGATGTTGATGTCTAAACTTTTTGGTCAAAATTAGAGAACTTGTGCCACTTAATAGTTGAAAATTAATAGTAGATGTATTATTAATTTAAACGTATCCCTAATTAAAACTAAATAATAATTCATATGATTGGAGGTTAAGATGGGGAGACTTGGTTGCCATGAGTTCACCCCCCCCCCCCATGGTTCGGAGATATTACGGACGTAAATTATTACGAACTAACTTTTTTATAATGAATATTGTTCTTATAGCATTTTGTTCTTTTACGCATAACAAAGAATAAAGTTCCCAATATATTACACAAATAGAAGCATATGATCATTTGAAAATGAACTGATATGTCCTCTGTTATGGGGAAGAATGAAGTTTTTTTCCTTATTTTCAAATGTACTTCGCTGGAGTTAAAGATTTGTTAGAGATACATTTCAAAGAATTCAAACACTGTTTGTTTTGCACTGTGTCGTTATCGACAGGAGTATTTACTCATCATTGACACTCTTCAATTCTTTTGCTGTAACTTAAATTCCTGCGATAAAAAGTTTTCAGCATTCAAATGATAATAAAAGCTGTCTCAAAATGGTGTATCGATTACATTTGAATGTAAAAATTTCGCGACCTAAATGTGTTGCATTTCACTCGTGACAACTTAATAACACATGTAGAATTATTAAGTTACATGCAATTATCTCTTTGTGCAATTACGATTCTTTTGTAAATGCGATATCACCTGATAAATTTTGCAATTTTTATCCATCTTATATACCATATTTATTATTATCTTTATTGCTATAAATCCAATTTCGTAACTTCTGAATGAAGATCAGCATTAATATAAAATGATAAGGCAAAGAGAAATTAATGATCCATACGAGTAGTTATCCTACTTTGAAGGTTAAATTTTAAGCAAATTTTCTTCCATTGTGTAAAAGCGTCATTGAATGAACTGTTAAAAATGCTTTGAAATTATTTTATGACCGTAAAATAATGAATACTCCGAATTATTTTGATTTTAAAAAAAGCACGGTAAAGCTGCGCATTCTGTTCATAAAGTAAATATACAAATCCGGGAGAAATGTAAACATTTTGCTTCTGTTTGCTTTTGCCAAGCTTGATAAACACATTATTATATGACTAAACAAATTTGGTGATTTCTGTTGAAATAATTTCTCCACCAAATATTTTTACTCGCTGTTTCTGTTGTGATAAAGTCACGCACGTTCAATATTAAATTGTCGACTCTCTTTAGAAATAACTGTGGTTGTATTTTCAGAAATGAGTCCATTTTTTGTTGGTTTTGTTGCAATGTAGTGTTTTTTTTAAGAAACAAATGAAATGTATAAGTAATGTATTCATTTTGTAAGAAAAATGGCCTGTCATTCATATCAATTCATCCTTTTGTTCTCATTATTTGAACCATCTTCCACTCTGTTATCTTTCCTCAGTTATCCTGCATTGACACCCTCCACCCCGTTTCCGCAAATGCAAAAATGGTCCTGTTCTATGCCAATTTTAAACAAATCGTCATTATTTCCATGTCACTATTTCAGTTAGTGGCATGTTTGGTTTAAGTCATTCCTTTTTCTTCGCAAAATCGACATTAGGAAATATGTGTGTGTCTTCCTTCTTTCGCTGCAGTCCAGCGTGTTTTCCAACATTCTATTTCTGCTTGTGTTCTTTTCTTTCCATTCTTGATGTAATATCTGTCCGTCGAGCTTTATATTATTCCCGCCGCATCTTATGTCTTAAATAATATTGATCTCTAACATAATCAGTAGGCAGATGCCCCGTTATTACTTGTAATGCTTTTGTGAAAATAGTTTTGTTACAATTACTACACCTAAGCAGAACTTTTGCAGACTTGCCCATTTTCTTTTATTATTTACTAATTTTCATATCTTATACCGCGCACTACAACAATATTTGTGGAAGACAAAAATATACGAAAGTCTGATGGAGGGAGGCACTTTAAATTCAGATTTTTCCCCACTGGTTTTGAAACCTCCCCTCCTTTGGAAAACCGGTTGAAGCTATCATTGTACAGGAATGGAAATGCATCCTTGTTCTTTATTATTAACTGTTACGTATGACTCACTGCGTGGTGCTGTAGGAACAAAGCGCGTGTAGGTTTGTGAAGAGGAACTTCATTTAAACACTAAGAGATGCATTTTATTATATTACTTATTTTTCTTGTACTTTACAATTTGATTTGTCGGTAATATATGACAATATTGTTTGAAGGTAATATATAATTATCATGTTCTTAAAATCTATCTAGTAAGTCCGAGAGTTAAAAATATTTGAGACATCTTACTTCCTGGCTACTGTATTATACATTATGACCTGAATATTCTGACTAAAAATATAACATACATACAAGTACACTTTCTGACTTCTAAAATTGCGGACGTTTATTTATCATCATGTAAGACATTTCCGAGCATATAAGGCGAAATTTTTAATTACTAAGCGAAACATGAAAATCATTATTGATTTAGGGAATGACATAAATGAGTATTTTTGGGAAATTGCTGACGAAGATAAACCTATCTAATTACGTAGTTTATTGATACAAAATTTCAGCGTTTTCATTAAATAATAGGTTCTTATCTTACCAATGTGCATAGTGCTACAACATTTTACAGATTATATACTTAGTTTACTTTCCAGACAGAATCAAATTTAGGAAAGAAAATATTTGGAAAATGATTTAAGAAAATGAATGCTTTATGGAAGTACAAATTATTTTGGTACTAGCAGTTTTCATATCGCTTCCATGATATTCTCGTCCGAACATCCAAAGATCCAAGACTCCATAACTGATTGGAAAGATTTAGGCTTCAGGAATCCCTAAATCATTGAAGCTTTACATGCTTCGCTACTCTGCGTAAATAAATTGTTGCTATTGTGTTGAATATATTATGTTACAAGGAAATTGTGTTAATTATTTTATATTACAAAGTACCCTGGTTCGAGATATTCAAACAGGTTAAGACAATGGATAATATCCATCGTATTTTCTTATAAAACAACGTGGTCAAAGAAATTATACTAAGAAGAAGAATATATTTCAAGTATCGTTCCAATTTTTTCCCTAAAATTTTCAGGGTCCGTGAGAGAGTATAGCTGTGACTTGTTTGACTTACCGTATTTTACGGACTATAAGACGCACCTTAATTTTTAAGCATTAAAAAAACATTTTTACCATTTTTATTATTAGATTGCAGAGCCAGACTAAAAAAATTCTTAGCTTATGAAACCGAACTGACCGATAACACAAATCATTTCAATTCAAGTTCACTGGCACCGTAGACTGCAATGACGCATCATAGGCTTGACAATGTTCTGGGTGTGTGATGGCGGTGCGGGAGGGAGACAGTGTTAGCAAGCTTGTGAATCCCCGCAACTTATGTTCGTCGCATCGGTGCACTGCTGCTGCCAGTTGAATCCAATGATGCCAGATAGAGACAGGTTTCCTGCGGCATCGAATATATGGCCATTTTTAGACCGGCGAGAATTTTAAATCAAACACTGGACATTTTTATATTAATTTCGAGTATAAGACCACCTGAATTAGGCAATTTTTTGAAGAAAAAAGTGCGTCTTATAGTCCGTAAAATACGGCATAATCTCACGTAAATCCAGCGCCGATTCTGACTTATAAGGCCATCCCGGTTGAAGGTAAATAAGGATGTCTCAAATGTTTCGAGTCCTGCATTGAAGTCTCCCTATGAGCATTTCCTGTTCGCGACACCCAATCGGCAGAACTTCCGTCATTGCATTTCTCCGTGCTCATACCGGACGTGTCACGGCACGGAGCTTGCACGACGCGTGACGTGGAGGTTGATTCGAATTTTAACACTAGTTGTCTTCCTCTTCGAAGTCCTAATTAGGAAATGCTTTGAGCCATCCAATGGTACCTCAGCGAACAGATGCTTGTACTCGTATTTGGTCTCTCAGAGCACCTCTGAGAGACCAAATACAAGCATCTGTTCGCTGAGGTACCATTGGATGGCTCAAAGCAAGTCTTTGCCGCAATACAATATCGCTTTGGCAAAGACTTGACTACGTTATACTATGTAGGTAGATCAACGTTTCCTTTGGAATTATTCTTCTCCTATCCTAATATTTGTATGATTGAATTATGTTCTAACTAGAATTGCGTATGATTCCTCATGCATCCATTCTCAGAATATAATTATATCATAATGAATTTTCAAGCACCAATTTAAATAAACAATTAAAGACTTACGACCTTTAACGCACGAACAATAAATATTTTGTGATTTGAAGCTCACAACGTTTCGACTTTATGCTGAAGTCGTCGTCGGGTGGAACAAAAATATATACGTTCGTGCGTTAAAGGTCGTAAGTCTTTAATTGTTTATTTTGTTTGATTATATAATGGACGTTAATTGCAGCAGAATTCAAGCTCCAGCATAATTTTTTATGGACGCATATTCATTTGCTTTTGTCTTTCTCCGTTTCTGTTTCATTCTGAACTATGGCTGACTATCTTGCTAACTGGTGGGAGGCTAAGGATATCTTAGAACGATACATGAGGAAGTGCATCTCCCAGACGGAGTTCTCAGTCACAATTGCTTTTTGCAGCACGTTCGTGCTCTATTTCTAAGCAAGCACACATCAGCATTCTACTTATGGCTCGGTTTCGCTCTGCACATGCGCATGACGTAGCTACCAACAAAAGTAGGCCTACCTATTTTAACTTGGTGAGTTCTGAAGAATCGTTCGGGACATATGTTGAAATTATTGAATGGGTTGGTAATGAGTGCTGTTTATTGAAGGAAAAAAAAGTACAATATACTAAAACAGACAATACCATATCAATCCAGTGTCATCGTCCGTGTAACACAGTGCGCGTTGTCTTAGAAATATCAGGAAACTCAGAAAATATTAGGGGTTGAAAGTGTATTAAGTGAGAGATACTTATACCTACCACGCAATTTCATTTTTTAGCATCTCCTTAATGTACGAGCATCTCATGTTTCCCATATAATGCATAGTTTTTTATGTTTTTTGTTTATCTTTTTTGTTTACCACTACCGTTAAAGTGGGTTCATATCACCTTAAAAGTTTGTTACTATTGAACTATTACACTCGGTCATACCTAGCAACAGCAGCTTCACGTACCTGTAAATTGTGTGAAATCACCTACGAGAGATCGTATGCTATTTTTTAATTTCTACCCTGTATTCGTGAAAGGAAAATAAAGTTGTTTTTTCGTAAAAGCCCCATATTTTTACATCCCCATGAGAATATTGTAATATTAAACATTAATGTAATTATAAGTGATAATAGAGTTTAGTGATACAATAATAATTTAACTCAATCCAAAACAAAAAATAATTATTTACACACTTATTAAGAATCAATATTTTTCTCTAGACCCTCTTTCGACGTTATTACTTCTTGTAATTCGAGATGAAGTACTATTTTCCTCAGGTTTTCGTAGATAAATATTATTACTTTTATGTTTTTTATTCCATAAAATAATTTTTTGTTTTTCAAGGCTTTTTATACACAATTTTTTAATTCACTCTTGTGCTGTAAACGTTTCTACTTAAGCTGCTTATTAGTTCCTAAAATGATAGATTAGTCTTTTTTATATATTTCTTTGATTATTTTTAGAACTAATATTTTTATGACGCAGCATTAAGACGACATCCTTGTTTTTCCAGTGATACATTTATATACTCTCACATTCTAAAAATATTGCTAAATTGCTGTCGATGGATCGATTCTGTTCATTCGAAGTGCAATCGCGTGTGACTTGAGTTCGATTGAAATGTTCCTGTCCGATTGTCACAATTCATAAAATTTTCTGCTTCGTTTGACAAATGCTATTCAGCTAATATTCCACAATGTCCATAAGGGAGATTGAATCCATTCGCCTATATAACATTGGAAATACAATCATCAATTATAATTTTTACGTCTCTAGCCACAATTATATCCTTCCATGAATAATAGTATTCGATTAATAATATTTGATAAACAGTACTTAGCTGGTGTATGTCTGCATGAAAATTTCATGAATGTTGTTATGTACACTCGTAAATAAAGAGAAGTAATCAAGAAATTAAATCTGTTAATCCTTAAGTCAAAAATTGTATACATCTACTGAGAATCCTAGGTTTAGATGAAAGATTCAAATCCAAAGGAAGGAAAGGATCTTTCCAAACTTTTGAAAATGACATCCCAACCTCATAGTTCTGTATTCATAAGGTTGGGATGTAACATCCGAAGGTTTGGAGAAATCCTTTCCTTCCTCTGGATTTGGATCTCTCGTCCAAACCTGTTCTCTCAGTGTGTTAATTAATTTTTACTTTCTCGTACTTGTTTCCAAATTATTCTGCAAATATTTTGATATAATTCCACAAGTGCCTAACCACAAATGTATAGATATTTTACAATAAAGTGTGTTTCTTTAACATGCTATATGTTGCATATCCGTGTGTTGTACCCTCGTGTAAAAACGTCTTGTAAAATTCATGAATAAATGAACAATCTTATCACCATCATTGAAATCATCTGAATAATGTGCTGATACTCTATTTTATCGGATTTGTATATCTGAGGATATGCTCTTGTGCGACTATGAGTCACGTTACTTTTACTCAGTCACACTACATGAACTAAGTTCGTACTAGAGGTACAAAATTATTAAATATTAAATTTTATAGCTACATATTCATGTTAATAGTTTCGTCTTCAATCCAAAACACTATCACATTTTATTTATTACTTTTCTTTTCGTGGAATACAGTTCCGAGTTGGAAAGAAACATCGGTGAATGCATTATAAAACTTTGGATACATCCAAACAGAATCATTTTAACTTCTTTAAATAATGAATGAATACAAACCATGATATACTCGTAATATAAACGCAAAATTCCGGAGTAACACATTTTAAATTTTTTAAATTAAAAATTCGACCTAGTGAGATCTGAAAAGTCTTCTATGAAACTCTTGATTGATTTTGTTGGACGATTTTTTTTTTTTTACTTTTACGATACGAAAAAGAGCACCTACAGTGCACATACGTTCGCGAGGCATGGTACTCGAATTATTCAAACTATGATATCCATTATCGATTAAGTACCTGAAGTCGAGATTGCATTTGAAATGCTGAAATGCACTATGTGAGTTGAGGTAAGTGAACAGGTGTGTTACCCCAAAAATTAGTCTCCATTGGTCATGTTTGTTCCTCAAATAGGGACGGACTGCCGAGCTGTGATTGTGGTTACACACGCTGTTGGTACACTTTGTTCTCGCAATGGAAAGGGAATTGATGTTGTTACAGAAACCAGACATAATTGAGCCATTGAAACAACGCAAATCTAAACTACTGATACTCTCACTGATCTTTTTTTTTAATTCCTCTTAATTTACGTGGGTTCAATGAACGAATAATTCTGTTTTATTATGCTAGAGAAGAGCATAAATAATTTTATTGTAATATACGACCCAATACTCATTTTATACTTTAGGAGGAAAAAGAGATTATAGATACTTCAGAAATAATATTTCAGTCTTATAATCTATTACCTTAGTGAAGTCTTTACTGAATCTTTAACCCACAAGACGTATATTTCAGCCAATAAACCAATCAGGAATTATAATTTTTACAACTAACTAATTACGTCATATCGCTATATCTTATTTCCAGAAGACAACTCTTCCTAAATATCACTCTATCTCCCGTCATATTTCAGCAAATGTCCTAAATGTAGTACTATTACGAATATCGTTTTATGGACCAGGACGGGATCGTAGTCTTACTTTTTAACTATGTACTATATATTTTATAGTTTGTGTTAAAATACATACACTGAGACAATAGATTTGGATGTGATATCCCAACCTTTCGATGTAACATCTCAACTTTTGGATGTGACATGCCAACTTTATATTATCCTAACCGTAGAGTATTTGTATGTCATATCCGAAGGTTAGGAGAAATCCATTTCGTCCTCTGAATTTGGAACTCACATCCGATCCTGGGGTACCCACACCATTGTGTTTTCTCAGTGTAGGGAATTCCAATTGCAGTAAGTTCCTGTACTGCCTCCCAGTTGACGTTACTCACCGCATTGATTCCAGAAAGACCAGACACAACGTTGTTAGTTCATAAACTGCCTCAAAATTTTGCTATGCAATTTCACTGAAATAAAGTCGTGACATGGTGCTAATCATTCGATCTAAAATGATTTGTAGTGGTTTTTAGTTTGACACTTATTTTTTTATGGAGCTGTGTATTTTTTCAGTTCTTTAAAGTGCAAATAGAAACGAATAGAATGTTATGACATTTATTTTCTTTGAACGAACAGTACATTTATAAATGCACTGGCATTTTTTTTTAAATTCTGACCATAATGAATGAGAAGATACTTTTCTTTGGGGGCGAGGTTTCGCGGTGCATTGATCATATGTTTATTTGTTGTCAACTTTTTCAAATATTTAGATTTTGACGGCACTGTTGTTTATTCAAATGCAATAAATTGTGTATAATTGTATTTGTCTTCTCTTGGTCCATAAAGCAACACTGAAAAAAATACATAGTTCATGAAAATAAATAAAAGCCCCAATATCTCTGCTAATAAAAAGGCTATAAATCATTTGAATACATCAAATGATAGCCACACTTCGCGACGTATCTTGGCGAAAAGCTCACTTTGATGTCTTTATTTACGAGATATTTCGCGTGTTTGCTTTTACTGACTCATCCCGTATATAGAGGACTTTCTGATCTCGGTGAGGATATGGATGCTTTGCTCATACATCAATGCCCTGACGAACCCTAGACCTACTCAGTCTTCAAAAATGTGAGTACCGAATCTATCCTGGCAATGAAAGCGACCAGAGCATAATTTGTTGTTGACATTTTTTATAGCCACATTTTATGTCGACGCAAAAAATCGCGCAAGTTTATCCGCGTTGCTTGTTGTGGGACAAATTGTAGGGAAAAACGTATTTTAGTCGATTTTTGTGCACCAAAATTTATAAACGTAGGTTTCCGCGACCAGAATGAACTCGTTTGTCCGGGACACACCGCGTCTTAGTAGATAAAACTACCAACGTTTCGGCCATCGTGTTGCGGCCTCCTTTAGGGTAATGTCAGAGTCGTACAGACCTAAGTCGCTGTCGTCCTCTGCCACGACAGCGACTTAGGTCTGTACGACTCCGATAATGCCCTGAAGAAAGCCACAGCATGATGGCCGAAACGTAGGTAGTTTTATCTACTAAGACGCGGTTTGTCCCGGACAAACAAGTTCGTACATCAAAATTAGCATTCTCAAGACTTTTAGCTCTGGTCGTTTTATTAAACTTTGCCTTAGGATATTATTAGTGTCAATTATGCTGGTAAATGACATTAAACATTCAATTTTGCGGTGATTCATTTTCAATTTACTTTTCAATGTGGCACGGAAGTTTGAAATAATTTCGTGAATTCAAAGAAATTTATGTGTTAGTCCGTTTGTTAGGTGATTTAACATGAAGAAATGGTAGGTTGCCTTTCATTCGCCCATCGTTTCCCATGAACGCGCAACTATGAAACACGACTTCATCCGCGTTCAATGCCTCTCCCGCGTGATGCACGCCCGTGCATAGCGGTCCTGGAATCGTGCTCTTACTTTTTAACTTCTTTGGGGTTCCTCAGGGTTATCATTTATGGCTAAACTATTTTGCATGTGTGGAGTACATTAAGGTTGAGAGAGTGGAGTAATTTCTTCAAACAAGATTTAATATATTTTTCTTGAACATTAACAATAATACTTTAAATTATATTAAGAATATTTTTTTAATACCCGCTTAACTCGTGCAGCGTAGATGGAGTGTGACTGGGTATCTTCACGACTGCTTCGTACATTTTCTCGGTTTGGTAAATAGAATATAATTGACGTACTTTCAGAAAAAAGTACACAAGTAGGGCTCCCTTGACATCCCCGATGCTCACTGGCATTGTTCACGTACAAAGACCTTTAAAATCGTGTATTGGCTCATGTAGACAGTTTCGGGCTATTCAGACCAATTCCGTAACTTAAATGATGGATGTAATATATCTTTCCTTTAGTGACTAAATCTGGACTTACCTCCACTCACTTGCCTTTGGCTCGAGATGGCCAAAAGTCACACTGCTGAAATCTGAAATCGAAAAGTGTCTGTTATTTCGACTAGTTATTTAACTCAATCTACGAATATACAGTTATTAATACGACTTAAAAGGAATAATTATGAAATATATTTGTTCGGCATCGAGTTGCTATTGGCTGACATTAATTGAAATTATACTAAATAATTAGAATTGGAAGCTTTTTAAAATATATATTAATCATCAACATTGTTTACATTAATACGCGAACGCGCCGGAAAATTATATTTCCTTTTCTGCGTAACCGGACGGAGTAAACCACACAAAAGACGTGTCGTACTTTTGGAGTTTTAGAATATGTGACGGTTATTTCCATTATATGATTTCTCAATTTTCCTTTCAGCATATAAAAATAACTGCAAGAAAAGAATTTGACTCATGTACGTTACTTGACTACTGAGTCCTGACAATGCTTGACGTCTTTGACCATACAGGTATAAACAAAATTCGTTGAGAATTGTGAATTATCTGATGCTCCATTGCGCATTATCCTGTATTAATCATAACTATTTTAGTGCGCAGTTTATATTGTGTATGCTTATTACGAAACGAATTGGGGAGTCAGCATGGCTCAGTGGGTAGAGCGCTGAGTTGCTGGCTGGATGGTTCAAGTTCTATGCTTTGTAAGGTGGGGATTTTTCGTCACACCTCAACATCCAGACTGACTTCCATACCTACTCAGCCTGCTGAAAAATGAATTCAGGGTCTATCCTGGGGTCAAACCGGTCGGAGCGATATGCTAACCACATCTCCTCCTCCTAGTGCCGAGGTCAAGTAATTGCGGAGCTCTGTCCCCCGCAAACCCCTTGGGCACCTTCGGGTCTTCTTCAGGGATATTTTGAACTTTTGACTGAACGAAGAGAAACTTCCCTGCAAGTGGCGGATGGGGGAGGGGCAGATAAGTACATGCCACAATATGCAGGCAAATAAAATTGCTAAATAAAAGGAAACGTTCATATTATCTTACAGATTGTTAGTTTCATTCAATTTAGAATTATCGCTCGGGTTTCGCTAGTAAACATAATTTCACTAACAGTCTTGGTATCAAAAATGTCTAAAAATGTCTAATCGATGTGTGGAAGTTTAATTTTTGAACAATTCTCACAGCACGTTGCAGAGAGCCCAAAAAATTCCAGTGTTTCTGAAAGTCCACGTATGACAGCAGCATACTAGCAGTGTACTTCACGGCCCCCACCTCCCGGAAGAGCGAGTGGGGATCCGTCGTCAGTGTGGGGACAACATCGGATGCCGCTGTTGAAGCTTCCGGTGGGCCTCAGAGGCACATTGCCACCGCCGAGCACCAGTACTTTGCTGGTTAACGGTAATGTCAGGGAGTTAATGAACATGTTAATCATTTGTCAACGACATGCCGGGGTCAATGAGCCGAGCCACCCAGTTACATTGCGTGCTGATGCGGTGCGGAATGTTTTTAATGCGCTGCCGTGAATTGGTGCTCAGATGATGTTGCTTTTTTGGAGGGAAGGGGGGTCATCTTTCAAATGGCTAATTCACATATTCTTTGTGGACTTAATTCGAACCTATTAATATATATTTTTTGTATGTTATTAGTTTCTAGAGTTCTTTCTTTTTTCATATTTCACAATAGACATTTTTCACTAAAGAGCTGACAGGTAACGAAAAATTTATTTCAGGGTGTGTCCAGACTTCCTACCAAAATTTATTGATTTAACTGTCAAGTTATTTGTCCTTGAATATTTTTTTCAATTGTTTAATCACGTCGTTAATTAACGTACTAATTGTAAAATATAAATATTTGATTAAGATTATTTTATTAACGGTTAAATGAAATGAACCACTTACAATTTATTTTAAAAAATTGAGAAGGGTTGCCGACACCCCTGGCAACGCGCCTGGTGGAGAGAGTTAAGGTGTACGTTATCCATTTTCCTTTTAATAATAATAATAGACAACATATTGAGAATTTTCGTAACCTTGCGATTAAGAATTATCTCTGAACGTGTGCAATGTAATTGAAACAGAGAAAATCGATTAGATTTGATTATATTGGTAGTACACTATATTTGATAAGAAATTTATTTTCGTTAAAACTAGTAGAAACATATGAATGGTAAGTATTCGGATCGTGTTCAAGTATTCCATGCTCAATTGTGTTTCAACCACACACGTATTGTTTATTTTATATTTCTTTCATTGGTCTTTGCATAAACACTCGAAGATTACGCATTTCGGAGAAAGGTAATAGAAATCGGAATGTACTGATGTTATTCACAAATAATATATTAAGGATATTAATTTCGTAACTTACTCTTACGATTTTTTAAAATGACAAAGTTTCAATAATCTCGTACTTCTTATGGCTTATGATGTTCGACACCAATTTAAAAGTGGATTATACATTTCAGAGCATTTTGTCAATTTTTAGATGTTGCGGCAGTCAAAAAGGTAATATTTGTTTAGTATGATATTTTTTTCACATTATGGATTAGTACACGGATTCAAAAGTATTTATTACTAATGATATACGTGTTCGAATTTCAGATCGATGCAGTAAACACTTCATCTAAATTGCATTCAGTTGCTGAAACGTATGAGTTATTTTTCTGTGAAGATTTGCGCTAAATTTTCCCGGTAATTGTATTTCAGCTACTTCAAATTATTCTCTAATTATTGGTTTTAAATGATAAAATATCAGATAGTAAATATTGATAATTATCGAAATTTTGCATGTGCGTATTATTCATTTTTATATGAATTAAAAATGAAATTCAGACGCTTCGTCGTTGACACAATGTGTCCCCTTTATTTCATTCGTGGACAGCTGCATTTCGAATAAGCAGGTGCCATTTCGTTGACATCAACGCGGGCGATATCTCGATGTGGGAGGAAATGAACGGAACGGGTCGATAGCACACAAATACGGGTGTTTATCCACAATGACAGCGAGAGAATGGACGACAAATAGACACAGTAATACTCGATTTAGAAGGCTTCGTGCTCATTGACAGCAAGCGTTTTCGCTTCGTCAAGCGATACGTTGGTGTTTACGTGTTTTGTTTTTAGATATTCCCCAGGGTGTCTCTGGAAGAGTGTGATACATCCGGAGCTACTCCACGTCGTAATGTGCTTAATGCATTTTCGTTGTTAGCAATTCGTGCATGTCGTTCATGTTAAATGTGTTAATTATTCACTAAGATACGTGTCATGTTCAGTTTACTTTTGAATAAAAAAATGTAGCATATAGGAAATGTCCGACATCGACTATACAATATTTCGAATCTCTACACAGATTTATGTATTATCGACACATGCGACGTAAGCAATATGATTTTTTGTTTAAATATAGTAAAAGTAAAATAATAACTCACGATTGTTAACTCCTATTCAATTTAAACAATCAATCAACTTACAGGTCACACAAGACTTCTCATTGTCACGTATAGGTCACGTAATTTAGAATAGTAATTTTAACATTTAACTTAAACTAATTGGAATGCAATTTAACTTTGATTATTCATTATGTTATGAAAATTCGAAATGAATTTTTAAAACATACCTCGCTGGGGGTACTTTCTAATTATACACCTTGTATAAGGGAAACCTATACAAACATATTGTACCTCTGTGTGTGTAGCTATTGCAAATGAAAAAAATCCGCTCTTGCTCGGAGGCAGAATACAAAAATAAATAATACATCAGAAATTATAGGACACATGAACATTTTGTTTACTTAATCAATTCTCGTAGCTCACTTCATTGCAACCTATAGGTTTGTTTCCTTTGCGCACTATTATTTTTCTTCCTTGCATTTGTAATCCACTTTAAGTGGAATTATATCGGTAATGTTCGGAAGGTGTGCTCAATAAATTTTAGAACAGGTAATGAGAATTAGAAAGTGCCTCATTTCCTTCCACCTTATAACGGTAAATTATATTTTCCAATATGGAATTACGAGGATTGAATGTGCAATAATAAAATATTTTATTACCTATATTTATATTAATAGAGATGTTTTAAAAAGGAAAGGATTTGATTTCTCTAGTCTCTAGCGACTAGTTGATGTGTATGACGCTTTCGCAAAGGGCGTACTGTGATACAATAACTAAGAGGCCATTCCTGACACTCAACATCCTGAAGGTTGTCTATGACTAAGTGGAGTGTTAGTTTCTAAGTGACTTCTCTTGATAGGGAACGAGGGGCAAGCATTACAAGGGAAAGGAACAGTTACTAATCCCTGTTCACAATTGCGCAGCCCGTGAATTTTGATAACGTTCCTCTCGCGGGACGTCCCCACGATGCAGAGTTGAAATGGGTGGGTGCTGTGTGTGACGAGGGGAGGCGAATTTTTTTAAATGACTGGAGGAGATCCGTTCCTTGGGGAAAAATGGAACATAGTGTTCCTCTTCATTTTATTTATTATTTATCATCAGTCTACACTGAGAGAACAGGTTTGGATGACATCTAAATTCAGAGGAAGAATAGGACTTCTCTCAAATTTTTGGATGAGACATCACAACTTTTAGATGTGACATAACCTTAGAGTATCCTAACTATAAGGGTAGGACGTTGTATCCAAAGATTTGGAGAAATCCTTTCCGTCGTTTGGATTTGGATCTCACATCCAAACGTATGGTTCTCACATCCATAGTGTTTCGTCGGTATACACTAGTAGTTTACAATATTTTTTTAAAGATTTTCTTCTGTTTCTTCAATCGAAACTTCGTATTTATGGTGGCCTTCTATCGAAAATTGTTGGATGAGTTTGGCCATTACTGGCATAGAGCGATGATTTATTTCTGCCACGAAATAAAGATATTTTATTGATATACCGATACTGTTGCTTTTGTGACACCTGAAGCAATTTTATCTGATATATGTGACATCTGATATGGTATGGCTAGAAGAGTGTAATTCCAACTTCGACAATGTGGGAACTCTCATGTTGAAACATATATTATACAGCCAACCCACCCTAACAGGTTGTCGAGTATTATTTTATATAAAATAACGAAAATTATTTAAATTTTGGATTTATCTCAGGCGTTTGGCCTGATTATCTGTATATTCCCGAATCCGAACAACTCATTAAGAGTCTCGAAAGCGAACACATTTCTACAAATGAGCATCCTTACAATTGAGGTTTTCCCGACAAATACATTCAATACATTACGTTATGAATCCATTCAAATTAAAAATACTTAAAATGAATGTGTAGATGTTTACTAAATTGTGACCCATGTTTTTATATCTTCATTTCTTTAAGAATTGATGTAAAAAGTTTTTTTTATTCGTCATGCTTTATTTAATTGGAGTCAGCGTGAATAGATCGCTGTTGCTGGCTGCAATTGCCGGGGTCGATCCCCGGTGAGGTGGGGATTTTTCATCTCACCTCAACATCTAGACTGACTCCCTGGCCTACTCAACCTGCTGTAAAATGAGTACCAGGACCTGTCCTGAGGTCAAAACGGTCGGAGCGAAATGCTGGCATCTCCTCCTATTGCCGAGGCCATGAAATTGCGGACCCTCCGAGAACCCATTGGCCTGTTGCGGGATAGTTCTACTTTATATTTTATTTAATTAATGCAGTGTTCGCTTTCGAGACAGCAACCTGATTATCTGATGGTGTTGGAAAATTGGTGAGGCGGGGGGAGGGGACAAATCGAGAAGTGGAGGGGTAGACATACATTCCCCATGGAGAAGGCCGAGTCGTGTAGTAAGGGGACACGGTACGGGAGGTGGAAAGCGAGCTGGCAACTAGAAGAGGGACATTGTGATTCAGGAAAGGGTCGAGAGAGATGCAGAGTAGAGGAGGGGATTTCGCTTCCGGTGGTGGGCAGGGGCCGTGAACGGAAAGCTCGCCGTTATGAGGATTCGTTTCGTACTCAAAATGTAAGCTCATCCGTCGCTTTGTAGGATATATTCTGCTTTAGTGCTATGCCAGGAAGTGTAATGCCCTTGTCATAAAGAGGTGGGTAACTACGGAGAAGCCATAAACTGTAAGCATAGTACTAAATCATGTCAAATAATTTTCTTTGCTGACAACAATTAAACTTTCGCCTAGTATTACCTTTTGATAATATTTAAGTTATTCCCACCAATGAATGTCTGCAATTTTTTTATGTGGAATAGCTTTTTACGCGAACTATTCACAGTCATGGAAATCTGGACTTCCAGATTCAGCAGTGTAACCTCTAGCACTTCTTTCTCCTTTGTTCATCCCTCTTCCCAGTTCATCTAGGGTCGGGTCTCCTTGTACGTCTGCGCCTGAAAGTTCTATTTTGGCTTGTCTGTATACTCAGGTTTTCGCACTGGCTTGCTTTCTGCATACTTGACCACCTGTCTCTTATACACATCTAGATGTGTATAANTCACAGCGTGATAGTCTTCGCGTCTCAGGATATGGCCATACCAGCGGAGTCGTCTTTCTTTGATTAGAGTAAAGAATTCCAATGTACCCACTTTATGGCTTCTCGTTTGCCTCCGGAAAAGTTATTATATCTTGCCTCTTTAAATTATATCACGTGAAGACAAAATATATTGTGTAATATTATGAGTATAAGAAAATTACCGGTGTCTAATCCACTCCAATATATTTTGAAGTGTGACATTAATATGTGTGCTATAAAAACCAATCTTTGTTCATATTGAACGTGTCTACAAATTACGCTTTGCGAATCGATTCTGTATAATCACAATTTATACAATGACAACAAAATCCACTTCCGATGAACCGAGCAAAAATAGTCAAACATGATACATGAATATAAATTATTTTGTTTAGTGAATATTTTGATTGATCGATTTTTTAGGTGATAGTTTCAGTAGCGTCCTTACATCTAGTGAGGCCAAGGTATTTTAAAAAATTGAAATGGAATTGTGAAATTTATTTTATAATGATTTAAACTATTCTCTTCTTTACTATTACAAAAAGTTGTTGAGTTTTCAGATTTTCGTATCTATGCAATTCTATCGGTCCATTTGGAGGTCCCTCACGGTGGAGGCCCGGGGTGAACTGCCCCCGCGTAGGTACGCTACTGGATGGTTTCGAACTATCGATTGTAAATCCCACACCCTTGAATAGATCATTATCAACCGATTCATCTGATGTATCATTCCCATCCCCACTACGAACAGAGCCCTCCAATATTGCGTCGTAGCGGCTCCTGGAGACAGCATAAGATATAAGCGCATTGCACTTTCCACGTATTCCTCTTGCTGAGACTTACTGATGGTTTTCGATAGTTCATACAAAATGTAGTAACGATACACTGAACAACTTCGCCTAAAAAACATTTATCTCGTAGGGTTCATGTTCCGTTCGAGAGCGTGTTATGAGCAGCCGGAAAAATTATCGCAGAAAAAAGAAGTCAAATGAAACCCAAAAAATAGGATAAATTTATTTTTTTGAAAAAATGTTCCTGGTTAAACTAAAAGTATGCGAGAAGTAAACTTAATACGTAAGTAACATTATTATTGTAGTGTAACATTATTATGATAAGTTGTGATTAAAATGATAAATAAATTTTATTATTGATTAAACAACTGATAAATCATACGACTTTCTTAATTAAAATATAAGATTTATATATACATGATTATTGTTATTTTTGTTAATCATTTTTATTATTATTGTTTATGGTTTATATTGTATTATGAAATAAGAATAATGAAATCATAGAATGCCTACTATCGATGTTATTCGATAGTCTTTACATGAAACATCGATAGATTTTGATAGTCTGGCTATCGATGTTTAACGCGTCCTATTCAGCCCACAGTGCCTCTTGAAACAGTGCACACAGGCAACACGGGAGCACATTCACGGTGTCCGCACATTTCAACTCACGCACGATTCAACTTACGCATGATTCAACTTTTCTACCTGCGCGGCGGAGGGTCAAACTGTGGTGATGTAAGGGGTGGTCTCCAGGGTTGGACAAGGAAAAAGTTTACAGACTACCGTCGCCGACAACGTGTGGCCCTTCTAAAGAAATATAAGAGTTATTTCACCAGACGTTTATAATCGTATGTTAAATAACAATTTATTGAGCGTGGGCGGTGGATAGGCCAAGGGAGACGGGTAGGTGTGAATAATTTTATTCGATTTGTAATAGGAAATTTTACCGCAAACCCAACTAAAATACTGTTTTCAGATACTTCTTTGTAAGTACATATATGATGGATTATTCTGTATGAATCCAACTATTTCTGTACGCTATTACAACTTAGTTAATTGTGTGGAACAAAGTTCGTTACTTTTACGAAAAGGAGCAATACAATCAACTGGGCGATGCCGACTAAATTCAGCTACTATACGTACATACATTCAGAAACCGATGCAATTAAATAAAAATGGCTCTTCCTATATATATATATATA
>NNCF01126795.1:106105-124800 GCA_002313205.1 Laupala kohalensis
ATTTTTTTTTGCCTACTTTTTAAACAATTTTCATTAGTTACTAATTAAATTTCGTCCCAAAGATTTTTTATGACTGAATAATGTTGTAAGTTAATTATTTTGTACACTTTTGAAAATTACAAAAATTGAAAACAAAAACTGCAATTCTGAGCCCACTTTACCCTACCTACAGTCTTTCTATTTTAGATGAATTAAAATGGATTTTGGGTTTGTATCGATAAATTATTACTTCATGAAATGGAAATAGAATTAAAATGACTTACTTTGATGTCACAAATTCTCTTTAAAAAATGAATCATTTATCTTTGATGTTAAGAGTATGTTACGCGAAACCATCATTCACTGTATATTCTAATGAGATGGAGGAAAACTCGTTATGGTGCCAGTCTGGAGTAATTTTCGAGTACCTATGCTGATTTATTGTAGACTTCATTATTAATAAAACTTACATATAAATTCGTGATATTAGTACATACACATTTTTCTGTCCTTTTCATTTTGCACTCGTAGATAGCAAATTTATTCGTTCAGTCCTATTTCATGGTAGTTGAGCGTATCAACAATCCTTACGTATCCATCATGGCTAACTGTTTGGCAAATGCTTTGGCGTAGTGTTTCCTGCCTACCACTCGCAACAAAAGTTCTCTCTTCAATGTAGTCTTCCATCCTTATAAATGTTCTTCTTTCGTAGACAAAAGAAGAAGAAGAAGAAGAAAATCTTTAGAAGGATTAGAAAATACAATGCATCTCCTATCTGTCAGAATGCAGTTGCAGACAACGCTGCTTGAGCGTGAAGCATCGTCGGTGTGTGGAACAGAGGAAACAATACTATGACGATGACGGAACAGATTCCTCGCTTGCCTTGACGCCCGCCCCAGCGATGTCTTGCATGGCGCTTGCTTCGAGAACACAGTGCGGGTGGGGCTCCGAAAGTGGGGGGGGGGACGATGGGACAGTGAAGGAGTGGGAGAAAGAAACAGGGATATGAGAAGAGAGAGTGAGAGAAGAAGAATATGTGTGTAGAATGGTCAAGGTGTGTGATTTGTTTTCAAGACCAGACAGTGGCGGATCTAGACAGTATTCAAGGGGGTGGGAGCTAGTCGAGTAAGGATCTGGGGAGCGTTTCTGTTTGAAAATCTGGTTTTTACAACACAAATTTTATAAATATTATCGTTTAAATAAAATACATCAACTCATGAAATGGATAATAAACAATTAACACTATTAAATTGTAACAAAATTTATTAATTGTTTAAAGTGACAAAGTATCTGTTGACAGTTCAGGTCCAATGGGGGTGGGCGACTATAGTCCCCTTAACCTCCACCCCCCCCCCCCCCCCNGGGACCAGGTAATAATATACCTATATCGTAGTACAGTGTATCCTCCTCACACAAGCATTCAAGGATGTCATCCCAAATTTTTGTGACCTTCCCAAACTGAGGAAATGTTTTTATTTGGGATTTTTATTGGTCTTCGGTTACTTTTTTGTTCAGAAACCTGAAAACCAAGCGTCATATTTTCAACTTCACGAAGATGCAGTATCTTTGAGCTTTAAAAAACGTAACTATTTTATTACGATCTGAAAGTGAATGACTGAAGGAGGCCACAAAATGAAATGGTTTGTGTATGAGTATGAAATTGAAAAATTACTTCTAAAGAGAACCATTTAGAGTGAAATCTGGTTCTATAGTTCGTAAAAATTCAATTGACGTGCATGAAAAATCTGCTTCGCTAGAGAAAAAGCGCAACGAAGAAGAGAAAGCACCTATTAACTATAGGTGAAACGAGTGCCTAAATCGTTCGTGGAGAAACGAGTATTAGAAAAAATCCGAGAAGAAAAATGGAGAAACGTTGTAGGCAATGTAGAACTATAATTTATTGTCTTATCAAATCTTGACCTTCGTCCAAACCTGCAGTTCTTCCGTACATGTTTTGATGCTTATTTAGTTGATTTTTCTTTGATATCACGACCTTTGAACATCATATAGTTTTCTTCAATTTTATTAGTTTTATTTTATATGTGTTTATTTCCCTTACTCCAACAACACACTAATTAGAGCGGACATTGCATTTGCGGTTAGATCCTCACATTAGCAAACATTACATATCCTGTGCTGTGCCCAACCCGACAGCACTTCTGCCGTAATTTTTCTGTCTCTTTCCTTTATAGAAAATATTTATCACATTAAATTGAATATGTTTCAATGATTAAAAGACCTTTTATAACCGCTTGATATAGTAATAAATTGGGATGGGGGTACCTCAATGATCCGTTTATGGAGCACCTAACAAAGTAGTGCTGTACTTATCGACTCACTGTTTCAATGTAGAGTCATTGGTGTAAATCGTTTACAATTGATACCCATTATATACACGCTGACAAATATTTTTTACGAATTTGAGTTTTTTAAATTTTGGGTGAGATTTCAGAAAAATCTGTGGATTGTAGACGAGCGAGATGTAGAGAGACAAAAGCTTTGTATGAGAGGTGGTGATTTCGAGGGGGTGGTGATGAGGAGGAGGAGTTAAGCGCGTAGGTGAAGTCGTTGAGGATTCCTCAGAGTCTGCAGCATTGGCGGTGGTTCCGGTTGGGTGGCGGTGCGGCGACCGCGGAATTCGGAGACCGCTTCCCTCTCTCGCTCCTCTTGGCCCCACCCCGACGCGACGTCACGCTTCGGTGCGTTGCGTCTCTATATGGGGAGTCAATGGAGGTGGAGGCATCTGCAGATTAGTCCCTGCATTATTCCCGGTGCTATGGCGGGAAGTATTTGTGCAGTGATTGAATTGAAAGACGAACAAAGAGCAATGAAGATATCATATACTTGGTTATTTTCTATTGAATAATAATTTTTGTACAATCTATTACAATTCTTTAGCTTGTCGACGTATATTTTCGAAAATTTCTGGACATTGATCCAATGGTTAAACATTGTTCTTTTTTATGTAATAATAAGGTAATAAGACTGCAGGTAAATAAAATAATGCTGCACAGAATCGTTTTTGAGTATATGATATGAATAATGTGAACACGTTGTCTAGTTGAAGTAGTAACAAAGGCTATTAAATGAGTCATGTTAATTTTTTTCACATTGCCACCGCAAGACCTTCCGCCAACAAACTGGGTAAATGTACGGTAAGGATGTTATATACCATTGGAATATACTAGACACAATTCTTGCGGTTTGGCCGAATTCTTTATTATTACTGTGCCAACGTTTCGGTAACGAACGTTACCTTAATCAGGGTTTCGTAAACTTTATAAGTCCTGATTAAGGTAACGTTCGTTACCGAAACGTTGGCACAGTAATAACAAAGAATTTGGCCAAACAGCGAAAATTTAGTATGAGTAAATGTTTTCGTCTACGAATGCGATTTACTCTCACCAGATTCGTCTTGAACCACCACTGATAGAGTCATTATAGACCTAGACGGTGGAATTGATGGATCGGATTGACCTGCTGAAGGAATTGTTTGATGGATTCAAATAACAGATTGCGAGATAGTTGAAACAACAGTTAATATATTATGGTATTGAGAATTATATGATGCAGAGAGATCAGAATTCATAAGAAATATTATAAGATTTGTTATGTTAAATTTACGGAATAGGGAGTGTAACAACAGAGTGTTTAAACAGTAGAGAAATACTCCCGTCAATATCCATAATATACTCGTAGAAACTATAAGGGATATATTGTCTGAATAGTAGAGTCAATAAGCAAAAGAACATAGCTCAAGATGAGATTTAAAAAAAGAATGTTCTCCGTGATGTATGGAGTCACCGAACATTCCATAAGGACTGGTGCATGTTCGTTTTCGGGAGCTGCGTCCGCGCTCTGCGTAACGACCTCTTCAACATAGTTCATTGCTTCAAATGGTGCGGTGCCCACAAACTTCCGTTGCGCTTTTAAAGGGGTTTAAATTTTTGTCTCGTTTTCATAGAAATTCTGAGAATTCATTGAAAAGACACCACTGCTATACTATTAGCAAACGAAAGAGGCAACTGGTGGACACTTCGAATTCTACCGGTCCATCCGTATTGAGCACATCGTTCGGTCTCCCCGGGATTAAACTCCTAGCCCCCTACTGGACCCATACAATTGACTATGTTAGTTTTTTGTTTCACGTTTAATTCCATTTTATTCTTACTTTTGACATCTTCATCCAAAGAAAATGATTAAGTCTATATAATTAAGACAAAATTAAGGGTTTAGGTCAGGTTCTTTCTTTCATTTACTGTTGATCCTTTCCTTTTTAATTTCATCGTAATTATATTGTATTTGGACTCATTTTATTCGTAGTTTAATATAATACACTAACATTACATTGAAATGGTAATAAAACGTTGAAAACGTAACATTGTCAATTGTTTTGGATCCAGTACCCGGAGGTTTAACCCCGGAGAGGTAGAACGTTGCGCCCATTGCGGTTGGAGGGACCATCAAAATTCGGGGAAGTATCCTCAGCTACCTAAAGCCACTTTCGTTTGCAAATAGTATAGTGAGAGCAGAGACAAGTGCCGGAGAGAGTGACGGTATCAGATGTAACTGTTTCACACGACTTTGAACTGAAGCGAGGAGAGTGGCGGCGTCGAAAATGGAGCGTTATGAGGATGCCGTTACAGAGCGGCGCCTGTTGCACCGCGGGGAGCAATGGTGAAGAAAGTGACAGGGCAAGCCGTCACGGAAGATGGGCAGACGCGGCTCAGAGGCAGCGACGTTTACGGCATTCTGTTGCGTGTGAGGGACGCGGCGCAGAACAATGGCGTACAGTGGGAGAAAGTGAAATCAAAATGGGACAAAATACTCGCTTAAAAAACGCATTTGTATTCGTACTCAAGGATTGGATCAGAGATCCAAATTCAGAGGAAGGGAAGGATTTCTCCAAACCTTGGTATATGACCTAGTTGTTTGGTTCGGATGTCACTGCGAAAGGGTGAGATGTCACAAAATATTTGATATATCGTGCTGGTCAAAAAAGCCTATCCGGTCTTGTTTTTGTGAGACACATATTTATGATGATTGAGGAAAGAAGTTGTTATTTAAATTATTTATAATGATTCCTGATATTGTATTGTATATCCTAGTGTCTCATTCTTACTTTTGCAGATTAGTTTTTTTTATTCAGATAAATACGTAGAGGAATATACTTAAGTATTCGGACAAATAATAATAAATAATAATAAATTTATTGTCAAAAAACAGTACAAACTGCGTATGACCACGTGGAGGAAAAAAAACTAATTTACTCTCCGGAAGCAAGCAAGGGACCATCCCATCAATTCCGATCAAGGGCCCTAAGGCAGAGGCGGATTCAAAAATTTCAGCAAAAGTTCCTAGATAAGATAAAAAGTTGGCTGCGAGTTATAATACTAATAGAATGTCAATATGTTTGTAATTTTAAGCAAAAAATTACATGTACAAGTTATTATCGAACTATAGATTATTCTGAGTATAGTGTTTAAAAATCATAAGAATTGAAATAACACTAAATTCACGATTTATTGTTACAATAAACACGCCCCTAGACAAAGCCTAGAGAACCTGTATGATAAATCCGCCTCTACCAGAAGGAAAAACGGAGAAAAACCCGGGCCAGGATGGGGAGAAAAACCCGGGCCAGGATAGTACTTCATTCAGATTACATTGTGTATTCACATATGCAACTTTTGTATTCAGTTATATTACTTATACAAGTTTTAAAGTTCTTTAGATTATTTAATTTTTTTCTAAACAGGTTTTGATAATGACAATACAATAAATCATGCAATAATATGTTATAAATTTTGTATACCGCAGAGATAGAAATAATTGTCCAATGTAAACTTTAAGTATATTTTTTAAAACAAATTTTGTATACCGCAGAGATAAACATGATGTAAACTTTAAGTATATTTTTTAAAATATAACTTTTTATTATTACTTGATTGACTATCGTTTTAGGTAATTTATTTATCTTCTGTAATTTCTATTCACTAATCTAAGCAATTTCAGCTCAGCTTTGTTAGATATGAAATAATTTATTTTATTTATGTGATTTTATACACTTTAATAATTTATAAAAATGAGAATATAACATAATTATTCATAAAAATGAGAATTTGTTTTTTTCCGCTGATTTCCGAATTATCGTATTGATCCAGTTTTTCTTCCATCCCCACCAGTGTGCAGCAGCACCGGCTGCAGACACGAGACTAGGCGTCTGACGTTGCGAAACAGTTGCGACTCGTGCTGCGTTTTGTAAATGCGCCTCGTGCAGTGAGCGCTCGCAGTGGATGAGGAGAGGCGGAAGGCAAAGAGCAGCGAAGCGAGCAGCGCACGCCAAGCAAGTGCTCTTTCGTTCTCCTCTGCTAGATTCCTGAAGTAAAGAGAAACGCTATTTATGGAAATGTAATTCAGATTTTCTCATAATTCTCGAAAATACCACTTGTAGCTTCAAAGTACTATTACAGCCCAAAATGATAGATTTTAGGTATATCGTAAAAATTCCAAATGTTAGCCTTGCAGCTGGCGACAGAAGCGCCTCTATCTACCGGCGAGTATCACTAACTCACCACAATGCTCGCTAAACAATATGATATTCATCCACAAACTACTTGACTAGACGTAGTGATACTCGCTCACAAAGCGCCACAGCGCCGAGCTGCAAGTTTTGTCGCAACTGTAAAATATAAGGCTATTGTACTATCATGTGTGATCTATCACGTGAAAAACAGTGTTATCCCATTGGGCGTCGCTGGCGCGCTGCTGGCTTCCCTTCCACTTCTAGAGTCTCCTGAAAAGAAGCTGGGGCCTCTCGAGCCAGCGGGCTGTGAGATATTACGCATTCAGAGACCTCGAGCGACGGCGGCGGTTATCTTTTCATTAGGCCTCTATTCCCTGTCTTCCGCTCGGAGCTGAACCACGCGGTTTTAGGAGAACGCAGGCGAAAGATACGCTGACGTCATGGGGAACGTAAAATTTTAATGCTTCTCTTAAGGTGACGAATGGAATGGTCTCTGGACGTTTGCTCGTGCAATGGCGAATGGATTAGGAAACGGTGTGTGTTACTCAAGTGAATCTCCTGGAGTTTCTTGTAATCACCCTCCTCGCAAAAGAGACATACATCTTGTTAAGTGTCTTTAAATAGGATGTTTACCCTTTTGACTTTTAAAAACTATTGATTATTTTTATTTGATACATGCCCCACGATATAAATACAGGAAGAAAAATCAGAGACTTTCGGTTTTATTATTTTCTGTAGTATATTACAAGTCGGAACGACGTATCAGGAATAGTTCGCTTATGACGTCATGCTCTTAATTCCAATGTCACCCGTGTGCCCAACCAGCCCATTAATATACCTTTACAATGTTAAGATTTCCTTATTATATGGAACATACTACTTTTTTCTTTTCATTGTACGTCAACTAAATTGTTATTGTCTGTTTTTTCTCGTATTAAAATGAAAATTATCTGAGAGCATCCGTTACATTTAATTTATTCCTATAATTTTTTATGCGTTCCAAGCTACGTCACTGACAAATTTCACCAATATTAATCCTGTGGTTTACACCATACATCGGAATAATTGCGCACTTTCACATTTATAATATTATTTATACAGTCGTTATTTAGGATATCTTAGTCCAACTTTGGAAACACTTTGTGTCGGAATCATTACATTTCCAAAGTATCTCATAGCAAGTGTTGACACTCATATGGGATTCTATCATATTTAGATTCATTACGGAAATATATGTTCATATTAATATCGTTTGTTAAAAAAACTAATCATAAATATTGACGAACGCTCTTTCAATAATCTTTTTTTAGTTGTTTTTTTTTTTTGTTCACAGCGTTAACCATCTTCAGTTCTATCTCTGACGTCGCAGATGAGTCTGGCTTCTAATATTCAGAAATACTAGCCATCGCATGAAAGTATTCGTATGTTCACAAATGTCACTAGCTGAGTTTCTTAACTTCTCATCACTTTAAATATTAATCTAACTGATGATTTCCGGTACGACAAATAAGATGCATTCTTCCGACTATGAATATAATCAATAACGTCAGCTTCTTGAAATCACGGTACTTAATTTTTTCTGTAACATCTCGCATCAATATAAACCCTTCATTGCAAAATATGTAAAAACTCGCTTAATACGAGAACATTAACATTTTGCACTATTTTGATAAGATACTGTCATGTGGTATCGTCTTCGTCGCCACCGTTTAGCTGAACTGTACAGCGTGAGTTCAAACCCTACTCGGTCGAACTGGACGAGGGTTTTCAGCTAGGGATTCCTTGACCTACTCCATACAAAAGTCGGTTTTGTACCATAAGTTTCCCGGCAACCCAATATCTCTCTTTTCCAATACCTTCAACCAAGTCGCGGTCAGCTGAAAAACAGACCCTGTGGCGTGATCCTAGCTATAAGACAATAAATAAAATAAATATTTGTTGTTCAAAATATTATTGTTATTTTCAATTAAAATAGAATGATTCAAATAAAAATTAAAAAGCTAACTATTGAGGAGGAACTGAACGTGCCGGACGCATTGGAACGTACACGTTTTTTCGCGCGTATTTCATTGCTCGAAATAAAACACGTGCCCAACAATGCATATTGAATTTCTTCGACAGCGTGTCCTCACTACCTAGCACGCCAAGTCACGTCGAGGATTAAAATAAGAATTGCCTGAACTTACTTGATATTCTCAAGTAACTAGGCTATTTAGATGGACAAGACTTAAAAGATACAAGATACAAACACCAGATTTAAGATACATTCTGTACTCATGCAGTACAGTAAGCGTAACAAACTATCTACTTGTTACTTGGATATTAATGTTTCATATTGGACATTGACTTGTACGAATTAAAAGCATTATGAGGAAGAAATATTTATATAACATTTCTCGTATATGAGTATGCGAATTGTCGATCAATTACCAAATTTTTAGTTTTTCGAATTCAAGTGACGGAAAAAGAATCTGCTGTTACAGTCGTATTTCGTTCACGAAAGAATATTTGTTCGTCTTAAATTTATTGTAATTATTCATGAAGAACCCGATGTACATACCTTTCAATTCTTTTTACAGCTGTTGATAATTTTCACTCATATTTGATGAAGGAAAGTAGAAAAAGTCTTAATGGATTTTGATCCGTCGTTTTAAGGAACTACCCAATTGTTTAATTAGTGATACTTTGTTAAACAATTTTTCAATTCGATCCTAGTGATGTTATAGCGCAGTTATGTAGCGTCTGTCCCTAGCTTTACTTTCCACCAAATCCATGTGTTATGGTGTCTTACAATCCCAAATGTTTGTCGTACTGAAGTTTTAACAACAAATTATTTATTTCATAATTCGTTTTACATGAAGATGTTCACACTAAGAAACATTCTCTTCTAACCAACCACGTCTTGGAAGTAAGGATGTTCGAAAGGTGGGTTGTCGCGGAATTGAGTAGATAGTACATTAAACTTGAGTAAGTGAGGGATACCTGCGTTCCGGAGATCGAATCCGGGCTCCGCTCAGCAGGGCATAGTGAAAACGCGACCACTCTCCGTACGCATGTAACACATTCTGTGACGCCCAATTGTGCGCTATAATCGCTTACGACGGGCAGCCTCATCATGACGACAGGTGAATTTCTCTCCTATGACGACTGGAGCTATACTTCCATTCATATTTGCTCTCAGGTTATTTTGAAGAGGTGACGACATTCTACTTGACGGATACAACGCCTCATGCACTCAGTAATACCGAGAGTCTCGGACCGAATGAACATTTCTTGTTATACATTTACTTCTAGCATTTAGGTGTCCAGGACCTGTGCGAGAAATGTAGACGTTTCTGTACATTTGTGGATGTTTACTAAATTATTGAAGTTTTAAGATGGAATTTCTGTTGGGTTTTGAGAAATGTACTTCTGTACATTTAAAATGATTGGTGACATTCAGATCACAACCAATAATTTATTTCTTTTGTTAAAAATAAAACATGAACTGAACTTACGACTCGGCTGATGACCCAATCAGACCCTCATTGTTCGAAGCGATCAAACAAAAATTTTTGGTGATCTTTTCGAGCATATATATTATATAGTAAAGTTTGTTTCTATGTTTTTGATCGATATTGTTGGGATAATTTTTGATTTAACTAGCCTAACACTCGTGTCAAATTTAAGTGTTCATGGAGATAAATTATATGACAGTTTGAAAAATCGAAACTTGACATTGAGAAATGGTTAACAAGAAATTCTGCTGTATTTTTTTTATCCTTTAAAACATTGTCGTATATTCTACTTTTGTCATCAGTTGACTCTATTCTTTATATTTCATCAGATTACCATTGCTATAACTACTTCGAAGACGTACTTATCCTACTATCCTATCTACATATTTTTGCCTCATTCTAACATTTGTACAATTTCTTGAGAAATTCAAATAAATATACTGGGTCCATTTGTTTGCTTAATTGGTCCCTGATTTTCGTATTTAGATGAGTAGTCGTATACCTTTTGGTCCTCGTGGACTACAAATCCATCGTTTTCAATTCCGCGTAGATGCAGAGAAACCGTGGAGCACGATGTACTTTTTAGTGGAGAACGAGGAAGGTATTTAGTGAAGTTAAAGAGCGAAGATGTGATTGGAACAAGAGAATATTTCAAATTAAGATAGACGGAAGAGAAGTTTAATATTTTCAAAACCTTCGTAGATGAAATGTGGGAAATTAAAGAAGGGATGAAATTAAGCTAAAATGGAAAATTAAGTGGAAGTCATTGTGTAAGATTTTATTAAGTCATGTAATGTTTTATGATGGAAACATGACTGAAAAACTAAAGCGTAAATAATAAACAAACAAAAAAATAATTATCCCGGAATTATCTTTGATTTAAATCAAGATGAGTGTACTAAAAAGTACTCGTGAGATATGTTTTAAATAAATTTTGTATTGTGATTATTTATGATATGAATGAATTGAAGAACAAGAAAAATCAGCATACTTGTAGTCGAATCCAGAACATGATGCCACCATCCTGAGTGCTGTATTTGCTCCTCTTGTGAGGTAACAGTGAGACTTAATTTGGCACATGGAAGCACACCAGCGGAAAGGGGAAGTTTAGTGACGCTGTCTCCCACATAACGCCATTACGTGTTTGAGCGACGCCGTCTCCACTTGTGTACACAGCTTCACTCAACGAGTCCCATTGTGTGGGTGACATTTCATGACATTGCAACTGATCAAGTGAATGACACGTGTCTGCTATTATCCTGTTGCTTCTGGGGTGATAAATTTTCAACACATAATAATTTTTTTATATTTCTATTTGTACTCCGGATGGCCAAAGATAGTGATATTTATGAACTTGTTTATTTGAAGCATAATGTTATTTTCCATTTTTGACTGTGATAAAATTTCTACCCACGATTCCAGTAACTTGAACTATTTACACAACGTAGTAAGTAAAGGTATACCTGTTCTCCAATTTTACATTTTCATTTCTTAAGTTCTTGGAGCCGTCTTCTCTCCATCATCCTGAAATGTTTACGTTCTGATTTAGTTGCTCCTTGTAAACATCGCAGAATATTTTTCTCTTCTGCTTGCGTTTCCTGCAGGTAAGAAGTACTCGCTACATCATTGTCCCAGTTTTCTTCCTCATCTCCAGCATTGTCCGAACTCACTGGTAAGGAAGGCTCATAAACCTTGTTTACTTGCTTCTTTGAAGATTCCTCACTATCGTATCTTAATATTTCAATGATTCTTCTACTGGTACAAACACTTAAGTGGTCCTCTAACTCAGGCACCGAGACATGGTGAGCTGCATTAAGGGGGCAAATCACGTTATTGGTATTCTGATGATTCTTGCGACACTTCGTCAGGTGATATTGCATCCGAGACGATAAAATCTGATGAGACTTGTTATATGGACATGTTATTATTGGGTCATTATCATCAGAAAACATGGTCGTAGATGGAACTCTTCCTGATAAATTTAGCTGCAAATATTCATACCCCAATGTGATTATTGGTAGAAATAATTCATTTCCGTGGTTTCACAGCTGCGTATATTTATTGTTGTGTGTGCTTTATTGATCATGACGATGAAAATATTGATATAAAGAAACGGATTGAGCAACATAAGAACATCGTAATACAATTAACTTCATGACAGCACGAATTGACCGAATGGATTATAGAGCAATGTTGGGTTAAGTTTTCTAAATGTTGCTAGAAAAAAGAAAAAAAAACAGCCTTGAGCCTTAAAGTATGTTTAAAGCATTATAAATATACAAATCTTTTTATAACAAGAATAATAAAGATAGGATAAAATGTATGAATGTTAAACGATGCATATATTGATTGTACAATATCAAGCAAAGGTTGTTGCACTTAATAGCGCTCATTACGTAAAACATTTACTTTCACTGGTACTTTATCTTTTCAAAGTGAGGTAATTCATAATTAATTACATGATTAATTATTGCCAGACATCAAACATTTACGAAGTACAAGTAGACATTGTGACTAAACTTTATGTTTTTTCGTTGATGTAACTTTATTCCACTATGTGTAAACTTTATTCCACTAAGTGGCAGCCCTCCTACTTAACCAAATGAGCTGCTGTTACCCCTTAAAGGGTTTCCACGAACATGTGATTTTTTTTTCTGTGACGGAGTGATGAAAAAATTTGAACTTTTGTGAGAGAAATAGACCGAGAAAGAAGTTAGAGTAAAGATACTAGATTAGTGCGCTCCACCCCGCGACTGGGACGGGAACAGGTTGAATATCTCGCTATGAGGTGCAATAAAAGAAATCGCTTTTGTTAATATAACTAATATTGAAAGGAGTCTTGCGATGAATAAGTATACAGACAAGGTGTTCAAGACCATGACCAAACTAATAAATAAAAATATACGGTCTCTTGTTGTCCGTTTCATGCACAGGTGTGGTCGCATCGAGAACAGTGTCACCAAGTTTGAAAAATTTCCATCCAGTGGTATACAATTACATTCCGGACAAATAAACATCCAAAGGTTCATCTGTACATATTACATTTCTTTGTATAATATATTCTTTTGTGTAATTTTTATACTTAATATATGTGGTATACATTATATAGTTACGTGGTATACATTATATATGCTAGTCTATTGCAATGCTCGTCATAATATTCTTGTTTCACTGAATTATGTACGACTCTTTTAGAAACTAGACTCGAACGATTACACAATCGTGTTTCGATTTACATATTGTGCTCCACCAAGATATATTTCAGTACTCTGTTACTCACGCCTTCTTCTTTTTTTCCGTCTTGTTGTCCTTCGTGTCTCCCCTGAGGTGACTACTGACATCAATCTCTTGCATCTCCTGATCGCATCGACGAAGGCTGTGCCTCCGCAACGCCGGCGTGTGCCGATAGTTGCGTGGGCGAAAACCACAGAACCTGAGGTGGGCATCGTATCTTGTGGAAACCAGTGTTTATTTTTATTCGATACCACGTACACACTTTTGTTATTATAGCCTCTTCTCTTATTGAAACTTTTCATGTAAAGCGAAATTCCTGGAGAATTATAATTTTATCACGTAAAAATTAAGCAATCATTGAATTAAGTTTGTCTCTGAATATTTTTTAGAGGCCTGCTCTAACGATATTGATGGAATTCACTGAATACGCATGTTTTAGTACTTTGTTTTTGGTATTACTTTTATTATCAGAAAATAAGAATTTTAATTATTGAACGAAAATGTGAGACGGGACCGGGAATAAAACCCGGAACTTTCATCTCTACGCGCTGGTGCGCTTATCTCGTTCACTCCTTGATCTCGTCTATCATTGTCATTCAACTCTAAGTTTATTATTATTATTAAGTATATTGAGTCATTTAATTTTGGAAAATTATTATGCATTCCCAAGAAAATTTAATTTTGTTGTTTACATTGTCAATTCCTGGAAAAGTCAAAGCCTCCTAATGCGAAATAAAAGATAAATGTTTCGTATGTCGTCTTTACTGTATGTCTGCTATTGCCTAAATACGAATATACTCAAGATTTTGTCAGGTTGTATCTCTTTGACCTCCAATACTACCAACAATTGAAAAATTGTCTTGCTTGTTTCCAGAGAGTAACTTAGTTTAATGCCCCCACGTGTTTATACGTAGTTTGCAACTGCTTTTGACAATATAATTTAATTATTATTATTATTGTCATTGATGACAGTAATGGCTGCTAAGTCAACGTACTTCTGAACTTGTTCCGTTATTAATTTACAGGGAGCAACAGGTTTTACCTACACCACGATACATATATACAGGTAAATGGAATGTAGGGCCAAACATTCTCCACTCGTTTTCAGAATATTCATTTCGTTGCGAACATATCGTGAGGATCTGTGTTCCGCCTCTGAAATAAGCATGGGAATCAGAGAAAAGAGGAACAGTTTCATGAGAGATATGAAACAGAAAGCTTTTAAGTGGACCACCATTGTTCGTTTCGTGAATCTGTTTCATTTTTGGGTCATTTCTATTTCGTTTCCGTTTTTTGTTTCTTTGGAACGGAGGTTTTACCGAACGCGGGATGTTGTAAATTAAATGAATTTGATTCTATTGAAGGGTACATGTTTATATTTAAATTGTAGGATGTCATGAATATGAATACGCTCTTTTGTTCCTATGCCACACACATACACTGTTATTATTTGTGTAATACTAATACAGTGTTTCAAACTTAGTAATAAAATAATAATATTGTTCTAAACAATTTTTTTGTTATCTAACGACATATTTATTTAAATATTTCTATTATATAGTTCTGGAGCCAAGATGTTGTTTGCCGTCTACCTGACACGCTTGTCGAAGACGAATTATGCTCAGTAGAAGTATCAAGCTGGTATTGAGGAAGAGGGAGAGAAGGGAGTTCAAAGGACTCGGTCCATCCTAAACATTTATGTTTAATAAATTGTTTTATGTGTATAAAATATTGTTCATTCACTTATAAATTATAATTATATACGTAAAACAACGCGAACTAACAATTGAACAAATATACTATATTTTAAGGATAATTTCCTGTAAAATTATTGTAAGCAATAATTTGTAAGGAACATATTAGATTTTATCACCCTTGCGAATTGATTTGCACGTCTAACCACATGTATGCTCAATGAGTTCTGAGGTTCGTTGACGCTGTTGTACCAGGTGTCAAGTATACGATTCTTCGCCATTGCCCAAAGCTAAGTAGTGCAAAGAGTTCATTAAGGATTCCTTTCCTTTAACTCCTACGTTGCCCTCGTTTCGTGCAAAGAGCGAGGTTCTTCAAATCTGTGTCTTCGCTGCTGGTATGGCGCTTAGTGCAACATCCTCGGCTGTGAGGCGATCTCTCTCAACGACGCTCTTTGTAACCGTGAGAACTCTTCTCTTGGGATGCAGGTAAAACTTTTGTCAGCTGCAATTGCGACTAGAATCCCTGTTTCCATCGAGTGTTGCGAACGAACAATGGATCGCTCCCTGAAAAGCGACAAACAAAATCGAAGTAAAGGCGTGAACGTTTTTGTGTTAGATCGATATTATTGATCCAGGTGTCTCATCATCGTTTGAATTGTCCTAGAAAAGTCATCAGATGGTGATCAATTATTAATTTTTAGGAATACTGTTCATTTTATTGGTCTTTGTTCTCGTTAAACCTAGCGAGAACAGAAAAAGAGGGAACGAGGAAATGTTGAGCGCTGGGTTGCGCAAGTTGTATTGATCGAGACAGAAGGAAATGTAGCATGTGCTGTCGTGTTGTTTCGACACAAAGTCTCCTTCAATTTGACACAGAGAACCAGCTTGCGTGTATTGAAATTTGTTATACATGGATGCCGAGTCGAGATATTTTATCACCCGTAACGACACTCACAATTGATGTCTAATTAATTTTTAAAATTTATTGTAATAATAATAATAAATTTATTGTCAAAAAACAGTACAAACTGCGTATGACCACGTGGAGGACAATAAACTAATTTACTCTCCGGAAGCAAGCAAGGGACCATCCCATCAATTCCGATCAAGGGCCCTAAGGCAGAGGCGGATTCAAAAATTTCAGCAAAAGTTCCTAGATAAGATAAAAAGTTAGCTGCGAGTTATAATACATATATAATGTCAATATGTTTGTAATTTAACGCAAATATGTTTGTAAATTTACATGTACAAGTTATTATCGAACTATAGATTATTCTGAGTATAGTGTTTAAAATCATAAGAGTTGAAAAAAACACTAAATTAACGATTTATTGTTACAATAAACACGCCCCTAGACTTTTATTATATTATATTTTTTGTATTATACGACATTATTCAAAGTGGTTTCGGAAACGTAGTTCCGTGCAGACAACGAGCGATATGAACCTTACTGTAGTATTGTACGTGCATATGCGCGTCAAAACGTTTAGTAATAGGTCTGCATTCCAGTCCTTAATACCGATTTACACGTTTCGTAACGAAATATCTGACCCTTTCCATTTACCGCGTGTTCTCGATCAAATATAAGTATGACGTTTGCCTTCAGCGTCAAATGACAAAGGTTAAAAAAAAAAAAGATTTGTGATAGCCTTTTTTGCCTAAATACGTTTTTATATTTTACGTTAAGAAGGGAATAAGAAACAGCTTTCTAATTTGGAAATATGTTACAAATAATATTTACTTGTTATAAATAACACCTATGTAGTGAATAGTCAGTTAATCTCTGATATACTAAATAATATTTGCGGTATTAAGAGAAAAGTGTACTTTACGGAAGTGTCGATCTGGCTCCTTAGTTTGTTGATAAACAGTAAACGAGTAGTGTCAAATCTCGATTAATTCATAGATATTTGCGCTGTATGATTTCACCGACTGTGATGACACAGAGAGGTCGCTATCCCGTTGATTGAATATTTCTGTAGAAAAAAAGACAACATCGGAAACGACTAATTTAAACACATGAAAAGATCTGGCGGAAACGAAAATTATAAAGCAAGTGATATTATCTCAAGGTAATACGATACTATAAAAGTATGCATTTTGTAACTTGAGCGGTTTTTATTTGGGAGGGGGTAGTTTTTTTATGTTTGGTGTTTTTATATTCTTTTATGTTTCCTCGCCACTGGATTAAGCAATATCTCCTTCGTCGTTTTAAATCCCGGGAACGCGAGTTGTTCCAGTGTCCCTCCAAGGCTATCAGGTGATCGAACCCTATTGACGGCAACTTTCGCGTCCGCTTCAGAAGTCGCTGTGTAACGGAAACCAAAGTGCGGTCGATATTACGTGGCTGCGCGACTTGCTACCTCGCACGTCTCTCTCCCAGCCCTCCTCCTCCTACTCGTCCTCATCCCATCTTTCCCTTCCCTCATTTTGCTGAGGAGACGAACGGTTGGTTTGCTGTGCTCTTGCTCTCGGGGCGACCCAGTTCCCGCTGGGCACGTGCTCCAAACGCAGCGACCTTCACTTGTCTGGAGGACTCCCGGAGGCTTCTTGAGGACTCTCGGGACGCCGCCGCCGCCGCCGCCGCCGCCGGCGAGTGAGTGCTTTGCATGCACCGAGGGTCAAGTGAGGTTTTGGCAGTGAAAATCTCCGACTAGACGGATAGGATGCGATATGTTACAAATATCATTGTTCGGAATTCTGTCGATAAATTATTAATGTATCGTAAGATTTATAACGTCTGCAATGTGTTGGTCTCGTGGTACTAAAATGAACAGCTGAATCAGATATAAATCGGCAAATTTTCTTTTCAATATTTTATCGTCAGATTTAAGTTAAACTTGCTACAACGTGATCGTAAGAATTCTTAAAATTAATAATTATTTAAAATTAAAATTTTTGTAAAATTAATATTTTCCCCTCCAATGTTTCTGCATGTTCTGGTGCTCATATTGTTCTGTAATTTCTTTAAAATTATTTTCTTCAACCCCTTTTTCTTTATACATGATGCTACTTTTATTATCTGAATATAACTTTTATTACTGATTTTAAAATTATACATCACAGTCCCTTTTATACTATTAAGTATTTTTTCCTTTTTCACAGTAATTCTTTTGCAAAGAGATATTTTATATCCTCCATATACGAGTATCTTATAAGCGTACAAGTATAATTATTGATACTCTCAGTGAGGTGGAATAAGATTTTAAATACAGACTTGTCTTATGAATCCGGTGTTCCTTTTCCATATTTTGAACAGCATATTTCTCCTTCACAACGAAAAGTTGTAAATTTTTTCAGTGGGTTTTCATGAGCGATTTGTAAATACGATTTAAGTATTTTAGTGGTCTATTGCAAAAATCTTCCTAGCTCTGAAGGACACTTCGCAACAAAATTATGGAATTTCTGGGATGTCAAATTTTGCTCTCAGTTTGAAGTACTTTTAATTTCAAGAGTCTATGTTGGTTTCTTTGTGCACCTCATTGTTGCGGTATGGCGACGCGCTGAATTTCAGTTCTCTACCTCGTTTCTAAATATATAAACGCTATACCTAGCATGTTTCCGCGAAATTACACTACAAAGGCTGTATAAAAAGTAATAAGACCTAATGTGATGCGAACTAGTTCTAGATTTCTTCGATGGAGAGGGAAGTGAACTTCGAAACGCACTTAGTGCAAAGGTTCCCCCTACTAAACCTTATGACGCAGACCCAATTTGCTAGGACCTCCCCCCCCCCTAAAAAAAATTACGACGCCCTTCGTTTTG
>NNCF01126795.1:126975-151217 GCA_002313205.1 Laupala kohalensis
AACACGCAAATTCCCGAACGGCAAAAAATGGGGGAAAAAGACGAGATACAAAATTCAGCTCTGACCTTGATCACGCACAGTAAACTTATACACTGAAGGCGAAGCAGTGAATCTTCAGTGCAACACTGTTTTCTAGATTGGCCGTCTGTTGAGTAATCTTACTATTGCAAGATAGAGAGGCAGGTATCTTTTGTCACTTTTTCGTTCACGCGAAGGCGATGAGTCTCCCGGTCTTTTGGTAGATATGAAATGACCCCCCGACCCGTATCCCACGCTCGTGTGCTTATTCAGCGGCCTAGATCTCAACGCGGCATGACGTTTTACTATTTACACTATACGACTTATTACTATCAGTTTCGAAAATGAGCTGAAAGTATTTATCATGTTAAAATGTCGGTAAAATAAAAAAGAATAACACATTATTTTTTTTTTAATATATGGCAATTTTAAAAGTATTTTTATTATTAAACTATTAAATATTCCAAACTTTCAAGAAACCTCCATTTTTCTAAAACCTAGTGTAAATCGCCTACGATCTTCTATTCGGTTTGTTTAGTCATTTTAGTGGCCCCCCTCAATAGACTCGGTCGTAGCTTAAAAATACAACGTTCTTTCGAATAGCATGATGTCATTAAATTTTGTGTGAGGCTTGTAAAATCACTCCTGGAGACATTATCTACGATCCAGCAAGTGTTTTGCAGTGAAAGCCTATCAACGATTTTGGGTTGTTGTAGAGTACAACCCCGAGACAAAACACCGAAGTGCCGAATGACACACAGCAACGTCCTCTGGTCAAAAAATACTCGAATGAGTAGATGGAAGACCATATCCATGCTCATTTTCTTTGGATGTTTCGTACGTAAAAGTTCTGAAAAAATGAAGGGATGGGTCAATCGGGTGAGATCAGGTATTACCGCTAATGGGATGCTGCATCATGACCATTCACCAAGCCACTCCTGATCAACTGCTACCTGGCTCAGAAGGGACTTACAGCGCCTCCCCAGCACTCCTTCAGTCCCAATGTGGTCTTGGTGTATTTTTTTGTTTCTCCGAGTAAAGACAGCGTCAAAAAACACCAACATGGGACCTTGGCAGTTTTCACGCGCTGCTTGAACGGCATTCCGAAATAGGACTCCCAGACCGCCTTCCAAGCGCGGATAATCATCGGTAGAAGTGTGTCGCCATCCAATATCCCTATTTTGAAGAATTAAGGGTTTAAACGATATCTTTAATAGTTTTTTTCGCGAATTTGGTATCATTACTTTGTATACAAACCTTGCTTAATGTTTGCTACACATTTTCAACTCGAGAATTTCTTTTCTGTAGTGTTTCGTCTTTCTCTTTACGTATTGTTCCTTACTTTCTTTGATGTTATATAACAGGATACAAGAGGATATCTCCGACTTTGAAAATGCCTTAGATCTTTTCAAGACTCGTTCCTTGTTAGAAATGTTTATAAAGAGTTATGCTGAATATATTTGCTTTACAGCTTATATGTAATCAAATCGAAAAAGTGATATATTTTTAAACATTTTGGGCGACCATGATGAAGTAAATAGCGCACTTGCCATCTACCTCACGTGAGGCCAGTTCAATCCCCAGATGATCCAAGTAGAGTTCGGAGTTGTTGTTTTTGGACACTCTCGTTTACCACAATATTAAATCATCATTCACCCTCACTTAATTCATACACCACCCGCCTCGGTGAGGTGTATGAAGGATATCATGCATTCTTGTCATTCCCCAACCACATGAATGAGTCCATATCTCAGCATCCATCTCTGACACCCTCTATAGGGTAAAAGGAGCGAAGACGATGCAACGAAATATTTTGGGGTGTTTCTTCTACGTGACTATACTTGTTTGACGTATTCTCTAGAAAATTATATAGCTGCGGCTGTCGAAGTTTCATTTTCGAGGTAAGAAACAACGGCGGCAGCGCGGCTGCACCATTTCATTAAATAGCTTGTAAAATCTAAACTATTCGTCTAAATTTTACGATTTAAAGACATTTTAATCTTTGTTAAACCATGCTATGTGGACATTATATAGCGACACTATTTAAATGTTTTTTCCTGTTGCTTTTAATAGAAATAAAAATAAGTCCATTTATTTAACATACTCTTAACATTTGTTTGACATATATTTTTCTTTGTTACAGGTGAGTGCTGTTATTTCGTACTGGGTGCTTTGCCTTCTTGGGTTTCGCAAATGAAGAAAATGGTGAGAGATATAATCAAAAAATACAATAAAACAGATGATAAATTCCATATCGATGAGTTAGTCACTTAAATAGTCTCCTTCACAGTAGGATAATATTAGTTACCAGGATAAAGAATACTTATGAACAAGACTACCAACCCGTTACTATCGAACCACTATCATATGAACAAGATGTTCAGTATGTGCAAATTTTTGAAGGGAATTCCATAAAAGTTTAACTAGTTGCGGCCAAAGGTTAGCAATTAAACCCAATGTCTACACGGTTGCATATCAATTACTGTCACTTCTACGAATTGGCTGTTGTAGGCTGCCATATCCGAACGATAAGTCTGTAAGACTCTGCTGACTCGAGTAAAATCCCGTGTGTCTATAACGAGAGTAAGAGTCACCCATCCAAGTACTGCGCTCTCCTGGTGGCTCAGGTTTTAGCGTTCTTCCTCACCACCAAGTCATCCCGGGTTCAATTCCCGGTGAGGCCAGAAAAAATTTGTAGCTTTTCACATTAATATTCCATTTCGCATAACTGTGACCCTCCTTTTTCTATCCTCTTCCTTCTGCTCATAGTATCAATAACTCTTACCACTACTACTAACTACTCCTACTAATCCCTCCACGTGGGTCAAGTTGTTGGTAAACCCAGCTAACCGACCCACCTACTGACTATAGCCTACCACCCAACTCCTACCTCTATCACTCCATGTAGATAAGCTTCCAAAGCACGCTACATATTTCCCATTTACAATAAGAAAAGAGTCGGCAATCTTGTATTGTTCGCATTTTCTCCTCGGCTTTGACGTGGTCTTTCGGCTCCTCCCTTGTTGATATTCTTTAACCGCGAGTAGTGTAATGCATAATAAATGAGTGAGGAAGTGTATTGGAAGAAACGGTATCCCTTGGCTATCTTGTGTAGCGACGGCGACGCCTCGTCCGTTGCGGTTAGCAAGCGACGCTAGCCGCGCTGGGGAGGCCGTCAGCTGTGTCCACAGCTCGTGGACGCGTCATGTTGACACGCGACCGCCACAGGCGCTTGCTTTGCTCACTGTGCACTCGCTTTCCCATGAGGATTAGCCGCGGGTGCGATTGATTGGATTGCCCCGCCCTGCGCTCTGTGTGCTTCCGGCGCTGCGCTGCGCTGCGCCCCGTCACTGATGCTCGAAATACCCCCTTGCATACGCGATGCCTTGTCTCCATGCTGACTCTTGCTTCTGTTGGAAGACACGAGTCGAATCCCTTGATGTTTAATGAGATCTTCGACGAGTGTGGACGTCTAGTATTGACTTTAAACTCTTGGTTTTGTGTAGTGTCGTCGTTAGAAATAAAATATTACTGTTTTAACGTAAGTAAATATGTTGTTTCAGTCGATTAATCAAATTTGTTTCAGGAGTATAATGCTCATCTCAGTGTTTTATCAACAATGCAATGGTTTCGAGTTGCATTGCAGGCAAACTTTGTCCTGTGGTTTATCATAAAATTTCATCTCATCGTACACTTTATTCAGTTTTTGTTTTCAAGATTATTTACGGGTTACTACTATTATTTGCGCGAAACTGTTACCTACATTCTACGTAACATTTTCTATCCGTACGTCTTTTGGTTCACTTCTGTTTCAACATATATCGACCTTCTCTCACTTTTATATTCATCAGATTGGGTCTTTTCTCGTTTCCGCTTGTATTCCTAGCTACTGATTGTGTCCTGTGACCGAAGGCTGTGATTCCATCCTAACTTGTTTACTCCCGCGAATGACTGTACTCTCACTCTCTCTCTCTCCCACCCCTGCCCCGCTCTTTTATCCGTCCCGTATTTTCTATTGTGTATTGTCCGTCCTGTCCCCTTCTTTCTCTGTTCTTCCCTCTGAGAGCACTCGCCATCACAGTTACTATATTTTTTTTTCAAAAAGTTACGAAATTAGTTACGAAAAATATCAGTTGTATGACAATGTTACCATTATTTCTCTTAAACAAAATAGATTTTCGTGTGTAGTTATATAGAATTAGAGATTTTTCACGGAAATTTCTTAAGAAATTAATATAATAAACTTTTCACCGTCCGTTATTCTCCTCAAAGGGCAATTGACAAATATACTGTTATGTATATACTCACATAGTTGAACTTTCTTCGTATGGTATGTGATTTACCTTATCTCCTTCATTGATGCAACAGCTTGTACCGATTGATTAAATGATTATTGATTCGGTCCTCGACTGCCTCTGTTCAGTGACCTGTAATTCGAAATGGATTTCCTAAACTGCTAGTATCGGGACCGCGTCTCCCTATTATCGAACTCTTGACCTCATGATCGAGTCCTAAATCCACGATGAGATCGAGGGTGCGAATGACAGCTGGGTGTAAAGGATCATGTCGTGGTTGAGTTATGCGTTGGTTCTCGTGAGCTTATACGAGCTATGGAGTCGTCCATCAATTAAGTAACTCAAAAATTACCATTTGATGACAATTCCCAAACCACTGTACCGACTCCTCTTACCCCTCACCCCGTTTGAAGACAAGTTTGTTTGTTTTTTCGGAAAATGTTCGCAATGAAAGTTAGAGTAGGTGGATTACAGTGACAAATGTAGAGATTAAACACCACCATATATAATTTAACTTACGTAACATCAAGACTAACAACCCCTACCCCGCCGTAACGCCATGTAACGATATCACAACCCCAACCCCAGAGTACATAACGTAATTTATGGACGGCCCCGAGGTCGTTGAATGTTGAACGTTCAATGTTGCATGCTTCTTTGTTCTGCAATAACTCCCGCAGCTCGTTTTCCTCATCAATTTTTGAATTCTTTATTCAGATATATCTGAGGTAGAACTTCGGAACATCGAATCAAAACGAACTTTTTTCTTCTCGAATTCCATTCCTGTCCAATCTTTTACGAATACTTGAGGAAAGGCATGGAAATGGATTCATAAACGACGCATAGTTTATATCAGAATATATTACATAAATTAGCATAAATATTTCTGCTCTGAATTGAAAGTATGAGTGTTTAAAATATTCTCGTTCTATGAATAATTTCGAAGAAAGGGGTGGAATTTTGGAAGAAACATATTGAATGGTTCTGCAAAGTGAGAAACTAAATATCATTTGAGAAAGTAGTATATTGATTTTTGGGGTAAATATTTATTAACAAATTTTACGTGAGGTACAACGTTAACAGTTGATGAAAACTGGATAATGCTCATGGATATGTTTCTATCTCGCACTAATCTTTAATCATTAGTAAATTCTAGTTTCACAACATATCAGTCGCAAAGGTTATTTCATAAAAATAATTTTATTGTGCTCAGCGTAATCTAAATTTCTCTTTTTACAGTCACAACGTAATGTGACATTGACGTTGGCGAGCCCTAAAGCCCAAATTTAAAAAGAACCAACTTAACGGTATTATTTAATTCGATATTTATGAGTCAAAGATTATTATCATTTCTAATATTGATTTTTAAACGCATTTTTGTTACAATTAGCTTAATGTCAGAGACTTATCCTGCGTCGTAATAGGAATTTAGTATGTACCTGTTCTTGGATACCTGTTGATATCTGGTGAAAATGTGTCATATTCAATTATTAAAACAATAGTGAATCAAACAAAGAACTTGAAAATAGATCGAAAGAATTGAATAGATTAATTGTTTATTTCTGTAATATACGAAAGAATAAAAATACAGAAAAAATCAATAAAAATTCAGAAAACAAAATACACTCAAGTATAATATTACTATAATACTGCAACAATAAATTGCAATAAAACTTTCAACAATGAATTGCAGTGAGTGCACTTATGTAAAAACAGGACAATGAAGGGATTGCTATGTTAGTTCTATTTTCATAATCCCTTTTTAATAACCTAGCTAATAATTCGGTAACGAGATACATTAAAAACCAAGATGATTTCATGTGTATTGTTTTTTTTTTAAATTATTATTTCGGATGCTGAAGGTTTTGCGTTTAACTTCGTTCAAAATTGAATTCCTCATTTTCGTATATAACTATACGAAAACTCATTGTTCATGTAACTTTACTCAGAGAATGTAAACTTAGAAATAAAACATGATCGCGAACGTTCTGTGTTTGTTAATTTATTGTAAAATAGTAGCAGTAAATTAATTTATTGTCCTCAGCGTGGTTTTAGGCAGTTTGTGACAACTCTTTTGACAATAAATTATTAATTGATTTATTTATTGCCTGTCTAACTGGCATGATGTTGGTACAGGACTTGTACACAGTGTAGTCTATACGCCACCATTGTCCATAAGGGTAATGATAAATGTACCTCTCGTTACATGTTGGCAGTACTTTCGGATTTCTTTAAACAGAAATCTATGGACAACATTGGCTATCAATTCAACTCACTTGTTCTTGTGGCGCTTTTCTGTTCTCTCTGTAGAACTCGTGGAACGAATATTCCTTTGTATCCTAGATTGTGTTATTAACTTGTGCTTTTTTTGTTTTTTTAACAGAAAATAGCCGTTTTTGAAACTAATATGATATTTATTCGTATATTACTTAAATTCGTAAAAGTGGGCAATTCGTGTTAAGCAGCCATATTGCGTTTAAAAAAATAAAATTACATGATTTTGAGTATAGGAGTCATTGCTATATAGGAGACCAATGGTGTTAATGAGTTTGAAGGACAAAATATCTCAGACACGGAATTTTTGTTAACTCTTTTTAAAATGTTTATCTCCTTCATCGATGTTTTCATAAACATTTTTGATAATTAATGTAAATAGATGTTTTAACCTTTTTGAAATGCCCCGCCCTGAGTGGGAGCTTTCGTGTGCGTTCCTCACGGAAGAGCGATGGCGTCGGTGGTGACTGGGAGGCGCCTCGACTAGTAGTGGCGAGGACGGCCTTGCGCCTCCCGCCCGTGGGCGACAGTGGGCGACGGACAACCGCCCGGGCGGCACCGATTCACACACCGACCATGCCCCTCTCTTTCTTCTCTGCGCGCTTAAATACGAAAGATTGCGACTTAAAAGTTTGTTTTAATGTTCAACGATTTATTTTCAGTTCGTGGGATTTATTACTACAGTAAATCCTCTTTAGTCCGACTACTCGGATGTGTAAGGTTTGGAATTTTTCCGAACTATAGATGTTGTTTATCTGAAAAGGGTTTAACAATGAATGATATGTTGTATGCATTTATCATTATAGTTATATTACGTACAATGACATTAAATCTAATGATATAGAACTTTAAAAATAAATTAGTCGATATTCTTGACCACGTGGATCAACAAGAATATTATTTCTTGAATTTAGGTCACAATAAAAACATACTTTTTAGATAGTCACCTTGTGGTTCGAGATGCACCTTGTGAGCTGGTATATACACTACAGCAGAATGTTGTGAAATAAGTGGTTGTAGTGATGGTTCAATTATGTTGCAGTGAGCCCTGAAGATTACTTAATAAAAATCGAAATGTTGGCGATCTAAGAAAGATGTATTTATTGTGACCTAAACTCAAGATATCATCCACTTACTTAAAACTAAACTTCGAAGGAATTGGTCACAAATTACGACGTGGAAAGAAAATTAATTAAACGTCGAGTTTTGAATTACTGGTCATTGACGAAGATGTCGAATTGTAGGAAATTGGTCTTATAGAATGCTGTACTACAGAGGTTTTACTATACATGGGATTTCATAGTGCTTCCTATAAACCATGTCTGAGTGCTTCTTATAATGAACCATCTCTGAGTGTTATCGGTGGGTAGTCTGAGAATCATTGAATTATGGGATTTTACAAATATTTAAGTCTACTCATCCTGTTATAAAATGAGTTCCACGCCTATTTCGGAGGTCAAATTTTTTTGAAGCCCTGGGCTAGCTATGTCTCCCCCTTTGCACTGTCAAGAAATTGCGTAGTTCTTTTTCTCTGAATCTCTAGGCACAGTGGAGGGTTGCTAGTATGGGGATTACTTAACCTTTATTGTTCGTAATGTGAAATCCTTTCAGTCCTCTACATGGATGAGCTACGAAAAGATGGCTTAACATTGAGAATGGCGTGATAAACGATCGAATATGTGACAGACCATGAATATTTATTGAATAAGTTATAAATTACTTCCTACCTTGACGGAAATGATTGTAAGTAGTTTGATATGAAATATTTTCTAAGTAAATTTCTCATTCATCACAATTTTCGACCAGTCTTGTATGACGGAACACAATATTCTATTATTCTCTTTTTATGATTCTTAGTGATCATTTATTTCTCAATAGCATTTTGAAATTTTGTTCATAGACTCCTCGCATTTCATTACTTTTTCCTTGTGAGCTCCATTTGTATCGTTTTCAATCATTTATATTCCTGTATCGAAATATTTCATTTTATCATGCCTCGTAACTATTCTGTGCTTTGTTTTTAAACATTTTTAATACATTTTCTCTACTCTATATATTAACACCTGTTTCATTTTGTTTTGTCTGCACTAAAAAAAATCATCTATATTTTTCCAATACATTTTATGCCTTCTTTTGCATCTTTCGCCTCCATCATCGCTCATTTCGGAAGACTTGGCGCAGGCGGACTGGTATTCCGAAAGCGAGAGCTCAAAAGTATATTTCGAGTCCTACGCTCGTGTTGACGGGAAAGTGTTTGGGTTCGTGTTTCATACACGTTTTCTGCTACCGCGCTTCTTACGCTATTTTTCATTTCTACTCTTTCTGTGACGCGAATCCATTTCTTCTTTTCAGCGCGGGATATTTTTATATTTATTTTTGTTCAGTATATTGTGTTACATTTGTATGCATACGTTTTTTGAATAAGTATGCGAACCAGTTGCCTTTAATCTAGACTTGCTGTACGTTTTAAATCATACTGAGTTGTTACCAATTACTTTAACAAAAAAATCATTATCTTAAAGGAGTTTGTTTTATGACAATTAGCTCAGGTTCATGCGCGTATCACCAATATTGTGAACGGATAAAGTTCTTTATTCCGACCCGACAATACCATGCATGTTTGCGTGTGATGAATTACGATTTGTGGAAGTAACGTTCAGAGATATTGAAATTCACGTTTGTTCTTTTTATTCCATCAAAGTAAATTGTCTTGTTTCGTACTCATTAAAAATGCGTGTATGTCTTAGTATTATGTCAAGATATCAGATACTCTTGTTGTTTAATTTTAGTTGTTTTTCTGTATTTTAAAAAGTTTGGATCAAGGTGATATTCTTCTTTTGAATTTTGAAATTCCTGTCAACCCTTGAGGGTCCCACCATGATTTTTTGAGTTGCTACTTGATTTGAACTGAGTATGTGCTCTTAGCTCAATTGGAGAGTTTTTTCTTCTATGTAGTAGTAACATATATTTGCTCTGAATAAATACGTTTTTGTTTTGTGGAATTCTTTCTGTAGAATGAGAGGTATTTATTTTTATTATTAGAGATATATGTATTCCACGTACAAAGTATAAGGTCGTGTCCTGCGTGGGCGACAAACGCGAGCGACAACTTCAAGCGACAGAAGTGTAGCGTCGCGTCGCGTGCCAGGATTGAGTGTCTTGCGTGGGCGCGCGCGCGATCGGTCGGCTCTTTAAGCAAGATGGCGCCACACCACAAACAATACGTGAATATATGTGACAAGATGGATTTATAGCGAAATACGTGGTTCTAAGGCAAAGATGCCATGAAAACACACAATAAATTTATCAGAAAATAACATCTTAATTACATTGAATTTTAACATTTGTACTCGCAACTGTTTTTGCGTCCCAAAAACGTTTTTGAATATAACAGTGTGTTGATTTGTACTTTTTATTTCCTTGAAAATGGCATTAACGATTACATTACTAAAAGGAACTAATTTGCAACACACAAAAAATTGGTTTGTCGTGTTTTGAACTTGCACAAAACCGTAATCATTTCGATACTACATGAGCTAACATATGAAACAGTAGCCTCAGGCGAGATCACGACGAAATGTCAAGACCTACTCGATACTACTACATTTTATTGTTTACAAACGATAATCTCTAGTGTGATCAAGTAGGTTGTGTGAAATCAAGGAGACTATACATTTCTTGTGTAGTCTCCTTGTGTGAAATGTAGCATCTGAGTGTCATGTAGCGTCTAATGCGCGACAAAACTCAAGCATCTTTGAATTTCAAGCGTCGTCGAATGTCGCGCTTGTAGCGCTAGTGTCGCTGTCGCTCACGTAGGACAGACCCGTAACAACAAGCGTGTTTGAATCTTGTCGCTTGAAGTTACGGCCTAATGGTTAAATTCTACCCAAAACTTACAATGTCCCACTTCTGAATCCATAACCTATTGTACGTATAGTATAATCCAGATAACAGTGAATTTTGCTTTTCAAATATGCCATTGGATTAGATTTCCCATCTACAAAATCTCGGAAAATAAGCCTTTGGAGCCAAAACCCTGACATTACTATGAAAATTATTTCTATCTTTAAACTAATAAAATAAGTTTTACTTGCCATTATTTGATAATAAGGAGGTACTTTCAAATTTAATTTTTCTAAGAAAAAAGAAACTAAGAAAAGAGTTAACTCGTTGCAAAACACGAGACAACTGTAGTTCCAAAAATATCTTGAAATAAATGGAGCAATTCTACCTTTAACTGTATGAATGTATGAATTCTGTAGAAAAACTTCAAACCAGCATCAACCTTTGGATATTTTTCAGTCTTTTCCATTACATAACCTGTAGAACATATCCCCTTGCAGGAATTTGTAAAATTTACAGCTAGAATCGCATTCTCAGACTTTTGGACTGACCTTGAAAGATTCGCGGCATCTCATGCGAAATTTCTATTAGAATCTTCGTCTCAACCTCTGCCTCTGTATTTTGTTTGTATCGTTGAAGCTACACACCAATAAGTCGGGCGCAATAAGTGAATAATCGGAGACAGGCGAGTGTAGATTTCGAATGTGGGTTTTTAAAAAAACGAACGGCTTAAAAAGCCCACCCTCGGACGGACGGCAAACGTATATTGCATGCTTATTATGTCTGAATGTTCTGCATTATTCAATCTCTTGAGTAGTGAATTATGCCAATGTTCAATTGAGTTGAACGACGTGAAGGGTCGTTGGATTAAATAATTTGGCTCAAGAACTTAAAGGAGCTAACAACACTTTTTTGTAAGGCGCTTCTTCATATCAACTGGAAAGTTATCTTCGAATCTACAATTAATGTCCTTTATATCGTTATACATAAATTCCTGCGAGAAAATGGATTGTAATTTTACGAAACATAAACTTATGCATGAATAATTATTATTACTTCCGCAAATTGCTCCATATCCAGGACCTACTATATAGAATCGTCTCTCGAAAGTCGGAAACTTGGCACTCTTTATCAATGGAATTCATTGCTACATTCTTTAGTCGCTATGGAAACTGTAGGCAAGGAAAGTAAACTTCTGAATTTATAGTTAACCGCATAATAATTAGCAGTTCATTTTTCAGTATTTACTTTTGTATAATTTTATTGGAAGAATTATATTTATCTACAATGCGTTAGGGTAAGAAAGTAATGGTATGGACTGAAATAATTTTCACACGTGATATATTTTATTTCACACTAAATGGAATGAAATTATTTGTTCATGTATACAAGAAATGGGGAAGAGTTCATTTTAGTAGTGAGTCCGACGCACAATTCTGCTTTTCTCTCCCCAGAAACGTAAAATTATAAAAATACACGAAAGAAACGTAACCTCTTTTTTTTTGTTAGACACTAACTCTATCCCCTCTCGTTCGTCTCCTTTTCACAAGTGGGGACGTAATGCCAATTCAAATCACAGATTAAATTCAATGTTACACACTGCGGTTGCTCGCCCACATACTGTTAAACATATTCACAAACTATGTACAGGACGTTCTTGAAGAAAGGTCAAACTTCTTAAATTAAATCACATTTTCATACAGTCAACGTTTCGACATGTTTATTGCTTTCCTCATGAACAATATCTTTACAAGAACAATAAGATTTATGATCATTTAATCGACTACTAATGCAACATTATTTGACAAAAAAATAGATGCATCATTATTACATACTATAACCAGTGGTACAAAACCATTGCACATACTTTCTCATATACGTTTCTCCGCCTGCAGCATAGAGCGAGAAAAAATTCTATAGTGAAAGGGTCCTTTCTGACGTTGTCCTCTGTATTTTGGTCGTCTCCCAGTGCTCTATTCATGCTCAAAGTCGCTAGATGAACTTATTACTGTCTTATTACTTTGAAATTTGAAAAGTACCCTACGTTGTAAAGTAAACAAAAATAGAGCACGTACATCGACTTCAAGTAAATTCTACCGTAAATACGAAATGCGAATTAAATTGATTCATCCGTTTTCTCAGAATCGCTTCGCACAGACGGACAGATGTTATGCCAAAAATCACATTTTCGGAATCAGGAATCGTCAAAACGGATATTTCGATCGAAATCTCGCTAATTTTTTCACAATTACAATACTTTCTATATTACCACGAATATGAGAAAGTAAAAAACAGTAATAATATTTACTTATCTTGTACTTCCTTACACTGTATATTATGTCATACATTCATACATACTTTTCACTGCTCTACTCACTTATATCTATTCTTGTTTCAACTATCCAGTTATGTACATCTCCTTCCGTTTGCAACATTCCTGTAGAAGTTGGCAACATTGAGGAGTGTTTGTAAACACATGTGATGTCAGAAGTTTAGAAATGTTGGAAATGGAAGGAAGTGTACATAACCGGATGGTTGAAAAAAGAATAGAAATGATGAGTAGAGCAGTGAGAAGTATGTATGAAATATGATTTATAGTGTAAGGAAGTACAAGGTAAGTAAATATTATTATAAACAGATTGTTATAGTATGTTATAATGATGCATATCCTTTCTGGTAAGACAATGTTGCATTAGTAGTAGATTACTTGATCACACATCTTGTTAATCTTATAGCCCTGAAGAAGACAATAAATTTGTCCAAACCTTGGCTGCATGGATATATGATTTAATTTAAGAAGCTTGGCCTTTCCTCAAGAACCTCCTATATAGTTTATATCAAGAACTAAAATGGCATATCAATAAAAATAACCCATATTAAAGTTCCTTCTCGTATAGAAAGTTATCCTCATGAAAGCTAGATGTATGAAATGTAGTTTATCTTGCATTGACCGATAAGAGACAGAAAAGGGCATGCAAATGTTTGCGGTTACGCTCGTAGTAACCGGTCCGCGCGCGCAGGTTTTTTTTAATATTGTAGTATTTGTAAATGGGATATGTAGCGTGCTATTGAAGCTTATCTACATGGAGCGAAAGGTGGTAGGAGTGTGGTTAGTAAAGTTAGAGTTATTGATACTAACAGGAAATGGATAGAGGAAAGAGGGTTTGCTTTTCAGTAGTCACAGCTATATGAACTGGGACATTCATGTGGAAAGCTATAATTTTTTTCTGGCTCTACCGCGAATTGAAACCGGGATGACTTGGTGGTGAGCTATAACGCTACTACCTGAGCCACTGAGGAACGTGCACAGGTCGAGTGCTCGTACTCAAGGAGGGAGGGTGAGACGATCTATCTCCAAGGCACTAGGGCTGGATGCGCGTTGCTTTGAAGACACCTGGAACAGGTCGGAGTGGCTGCGGTGCAGGTCAGCGATGCGTCGCCTGGCCATAGACCTCCTCCAACGCAGCCTCTCCGCCTGCGCCTCCAACGGGTGAGGCAGAACGAGGCCAGGGCACCGCTATGTGCCCGCTCTTATCGGCCTTCACAGTGGGCCTACGTACAGGCAAGATCGGGTGGCTCTCCGATCTTCCTGATGCATGTGGGTGACGGGTAGAAGTCATCCGAGGGAATTGGCAGAAATATTAGTAAATACAGAATTTGCGATTCAGGAATGCAAATAGGAAATGATTTCAACCAAACACATATGGGATGAGAAATTTGCAAGGTTCATTCGACAGATACAAAGAGGGAGAATGCAGTGCCGATGTGTACAAGATGAAACCGTGAAACAGCGAACATTTCTTGACGGAACATCCACTGTACGATGAAATGATATGCATGATGTAGTTGATCCTGGGAAATGTTTTCAAAATAGGGGTAATGCCAATTTGATATCGAAAAAAGATATCCTGGTTTTGGATTTTTATTGCTACTTTGTTTCAATCCGAATACTGGTTCGAACCATCTGGCGGCTTCTAGACAATCCCAGACGACCTTTGACATTATTATAGAAGTGAAAAATGGTGATGATGGTGAATGTAATGCTTTAAATACAACGCATGGTGGTATCCCGTTTCCTTCTATGAGTGCAACGCATGATTCCAGTACCCATGCCTTATTCGATATTCAAACCCAGAAACTTTAACTTCGGGGAGATCTTCGCCTGAAACCGACGGAAATACCAGATTGTGAAAATCTGAGGTTCAGAAATACAATAGGAAATGGTTTCCATCAAATAGATATGAAATGAGAAACTTGCCCTGACTCGTATACGACGCATTTTTATATATTGCATTTTGCATATTGTATTACTGGCTCACAGCATTCGATGTCATGTATTAATTTTTATCGTAAAAAAATTTATGTACGTATTAAATTGTGTTGCTTTGTAAGGTTTCCATACATCGTATGATTCTCAATTAATCTAAACCCAATTCTCTTCGTAGTTCTTACGGAAAATTGCAGTATTCGCTATCGTAAGGGATAAAATTACAAACACCATTTCTTGAGGTGCAGTGTCGTAAATGCTTTTCATCATCGTATTCTTATAACAATCGAGGTTTTGTTTTGCACAAGTGTATGTTAGAAAAATATAAAAAATTGTCTCCTATATAGTAAAAACTATTCCTCATTCAATATTTTTATATATATTTTTCAATACCGTGTTAATAACACATTCAGCGGCAGATAGCGGACTTATTTTCTATTTCAAAACGGATATGGTAATTGAACCTAGTTTTTCAAAGACTAATACAGTAATTTGGCTTCTGTAATAAATATACATTTACCCGTGTAAATTATGATGTACTCCTCTTTACAATTTCACGTCTGTATTCTGGTGAAATGCATCACTTGCAATAATACCGTTGCAAGCCAGCTTCACGCTTTTTCGTCTTTAGTTTCTCTATGCAAGCGTTAAGGAGTAGTATTCCATGCAACAACCATTTCAAATGACAAAACACGATATGCACTTTCGTGGTGAAATCTTTTTGTACGAATTTCGCGTTCTAAATTGTACAGTTAGTTGGGTCAGGTGTTGTCATAATGAACTGCGTCAAATTTATCTAACTGTTTCTCTCTTGTTCAGGATGTTTGGCGTGTTGTATTACTGGTAATAATGATCATTTTTCGCGGAGGAACAAAATGTTTAATGCACCTTCAGAAATGAGGATATATTTCGTAGGTGTGGCGGACTCCCACATACCCCCGTCTTTTCTATTTGCCTCGAACCATCTCGAACCAAATGTTTCATTTATTTTATTTGTACGAAGAAATATTTTGTAAAATAAAAAATGAAGGTGGAAAGAATTAATATTTTTTATTCATGTAAACGAAAGTTGGTGCTTCACGTATTTGATGCTTTCTTTGTCAAAAGGCAGACTACTATTCAAATATAATCGTCCTTGAATTTTATTACTAAAAGACAACTCTTTGTAAAAATCCCATTTTCTCCTGTCATATTTAACTAATTGTCAAAATTGAGGTATCAATATGAAGATACGTTTCAAGAAAGGAACGGAATTGTAATTTTACGCTTAAACGATCAACTATGTTTCTTAACAAATTTGTTTACCCAAAATTTACAAAAATCCCATAACTTGACCTCTGGTGTTCGCGAATTTTCCTTCCAATCAAGGCAACAATACTGCATTGAGAACGTGATAATAAGGAATAATGGATAATGCAAAATTTTTCCATGAGAGTGTATCACCTACAATGTCATGTTCAAGGAGATTTACATATCTTATAATCTGTATAAGGAACTTTTGCAAATTATATTTACACGTTCTATTGTGCTCCAAGAAGTTCACGAACTTGTATTTCAAGACGTTTTGTGTATTTAATTTTCCGCTCTTATATTGTGTGTGAAGATGTACTAATATGCGTAGGAGATGACAAAAAGTTGACGGAAATATGTTCTTGAAATATTAGAAGGTAGAACTAAAAGTGTGTATGGGTCATAATAGATTGTTCATGTTGTTTATGCTACGAAAAGGATAAGTATTAAACGATGTAGAATACGAGGTTTGATTCCAAAAAAATTAACATTAGTAATCCCACTAGCCAAAGTATAACTCGAAACGCCGTTATGCTAAAGATGAGGAAGAATATAAACACTTTATTTTAAATGTAATTTTTATTCCTTATTCAAATATCAACATAAAATTTTTCTATGCATTTATTAGGTTTGGGCGTTCATTTCTGACATTATTCTGTTTATAACGGAGGTTAACAATCATTATATTCTAATGAAGTCTTAAATCTCATAATATGCTCTAATATTTTGTTGTCGATGTATACGTGGCGTAGAGTTGACTAACTGACTTAGCAACGCTGATAATCAAAAACTATATAACGTGAAATTTTAAAGAGAGGAAAATAGAGAGTTGCTTTTGAGTAGTGGAGGCTTATTTATTTTTTTAATTCCAATTTTGAAGGATGGGGGTGATATGTGTTCTCTTTCGATCTCACGAAATAATTGAAATAGTATCTTGGTTTCTGTATGTAAATGCGCTTTTCAAAAGTCTTCGTTGAATTATAACGAAGAGTAACACAACAGCAGAATCTCCCGGCAACGCAAGGGTTTTGTCATGTTAACATACAGGCATAGAGCAGAATCTTCTTCTATATATCCATAATCTATTCGTTCAGTTTCGCCATCTCTCTTCAAAGGATGAAATAAGTGACTCCGCTTGTCCCCTCTGTTAGCTAATAATTCTTGTCTACAACGCCCCGCCGCTGTGATTAACTCTCGAGCTTTTCAACGTATTTGGTATCTCTGCTCGTCTTTTCTCTACGGCCACATTTCGTGGAACTAAAAAGCATGAAAAGCTATAATGAGTACTTAATTACTTAATGCTATGTGAGGTTCCCTCAGTAGCCCTTGGCTGGAAACTTGACAAAAAAAATCACCTTAAAGCATCTGCACTTAAGGAAATAAGTGGGGGAATTTCCCTTCGCAACAGATCATATTAATGTTCTCGGGGGATAGATTTAAATTTAATATAAAAAAAGAAAATAGGGCAGAGGTCTATACTATCAGACAGTTTGAAATTTTTTGTTTTTTAAAGTTACATAATTTTAAAATTGTTTACGACTTCAATTATTTGACACATCAATAAATGAATTTATATTACAGAAATTGCAGATCCTATTTTATTTTTCTTGATATATGTTTCTATATTATTTCTCCATTCTCAGCGACTCTTTAAAGTTTTTTTCAGGAATATGTTATTTTAATGTCTCAAATTCAAATCGAAGTAAATTTTTAAAAAATTATCCCCTTGTTATATTATTCTTTGAAATACCAATTTAAATTTTTAACTTTTCAGCCAGTATTTGTTCTTTTACTATCCAGAAAACAGACTGGGGAGTCATAATAAGAACCATAGCGTTTCACTGGGGAGATCGTCAGCTTGCAGCTTCCCGTTGGTTATAAACAAACGCTGGTATCTTGTTGCTCCGTTCTTTGCCTTTCACCACAAAACATTAAACCGTGATATTAACGCGTCGTCTGTCTTCCAGAGGAGTCCCCCAGGCCAATTCGCAAAGCCCTAGGAATTCCCTTCCACCGCAACGCTTCGCAATATGGGGAACCTCCCTATGTGAGGGACGATCAATTTGGAAGGAAATACCCCTTTGCAGCCAGATAACTCCTATTAGAGTCTCCAAGATGTCATCTATGTCAGCGGTCGCCAACCTTTTAGGCGGCACGGACCACTAAATTCGTTTTAAATTTCTCGGCCACGAAGTGATTTTTATATAAAGGCCTAAATGTTTGTCAAATAACTGTAAACTATATATGAGTTTCAAAAAATGAAATACTCCTATTCAATATTACAAAAAAATAAATAAATAGACAAGCTGCCTTTTTATTACAACAACATTATGAGTGCAGTACGTTTATATTCAAATATTTTTTATTTAATTAATACCACAAAATGGAAGAGATTGAATGTGTCGTGTCAGTAGTGTGGATCTACGTACGCGCCTGATAGGATGTCATTTACGTTAGAGAAATGTTTTATACTTTTTATTCCTTTCCTTTTTTCCTAATCTGACAAAACTTATCACAATCTAAAGTTTATGATAATTTAATTAATTATTGTAACAAACTAATTTCTTCAAAAATCCTTGTGCTTATTTCGTTGTTCAATCATTGTGTTGCATTTTCTACAGATCTATCAAGGAATTTTTGAGTGTTTGGAAAGTATGTTTTGTTGATAAAAATACACGCTCTTCTTTTTCACGTGACCAAATTTAGTTTTTATCTTCCTTCCAATTTTTATCTTCTTTCCAATTTATTATTTAAATATGGTGTGAAGATCATTATATACTAGTATCCCGAGTAGCTTACGACGACAGAAAAAACGTGCTGACCGTAGCTGCCCCGTACTTTTGCGGAATGCGCTGTGTAGTATTGCTCGTGCGACTCAAGGCGAAATGGTCGACTTTCAAGTCTTTGCAAGGGTGGCACAACTTGTGAGTCGCTTTTACGAGACAGGAAAGGGCGTTGAACTTTTTAGTTGGAAGAATAGATATTATTCGTATGAAACGTGGTGTGGCGGATGTATAGTTTTCTCTGGGGTCAACGGGTTTGTCGCGATATTTCGGCATGTTTTCTTTTGATACTAACTTTTCGTCGGCCATTTCTTCCGTCATTTTGTGCACCTGTCATGTTATTCGACTCGGGGTGGTTCAGCGGGAAGAGCAACCGGTGCCCCAGCAAGTATACAGCTACCAACTAAGACTTAACGACCGCATCGTTATGACGTCATGAATTGTACACCAGTAAGGTTTTCGAAGTGTTCCCACTGTTCTAAATCACAATATCACAATTCTGTGACATTCTAATCCACGAACCCTTTTTTTGTAGAATAGTTAAATATTGTCTATTCATAGAAGTGAAATTTCAGATTTTGGAGTGGGAAGAGACAATAAGTTTTGCAGTAAAGTGATATTGGTTGGTAGAGTGAGAATTGTTTGAGAATGAAATATTTTTATTGTGGCCCTTTTTTACAACGGCTTTGTATCTTGTATAATTAAATTAGATTTTCCATATTGTCAACCACCAAACAAAAGATGTGGTCAAGACTGATATTTTTCTTTAATTATTGTGAAAGCTTTGCCGCCCTCGAGAATAGTATTGTCAGGCTCCACTTCACAGCACGGCTGTCAAACGCATTCAATTTAATGAAAGATATTCCCCTACTTTTTTACAATATTAATTAACATGAACTTCAAATATTTCTCATATTGTGTCCCATTTTATATATGCTTTTCTTGCGCAAATAATGAACTTGGTAAAGTGAATTACGCCAACATTTTTCTTTCTCATCCTGGTCCGGTTATTTCTACGGTTTTCTTTCGATGAAGGCGGATTTTTTTATACAGGTTCTCTAGGTTCTTGCCTGGGGGTGGGCGTCTATTGAAATAATACATCTCAAATTTAGGGTTATTTTAATAGATACGATGAAAATATTTTCTGAATAACCTATTGTTTATAATAGGTACTTGTGAAATAACTATTTTTTGTTTTATTAAATACAAATTTGATGGTATTCTGTTAATATTGTAAGACGTACCGAAACACATTTATTCGTATCTTAGGCGTGTGCTGAAATGTTAAATCTGCCTCTGCTTAAGGGCCATTGATTGGAATTGATGGGACGGCCCGTTGCTTGCTTCTGAAGAATATATTAGTTTATTGTCGTCTGTCATGCGCAGTTTGTAACTTAATTTTTTGACAAATTGATAGTTTTATTTATTATGATTCCAAGCATTTTGATTCGAAGTATGCACTTATCATGGAGGTTTCGAGAAAACCTGTCACGAAAACCCGAATGTTTGATCCAACCTATGAAGTTCGAACATGTAATTAAAATTACAGAATAAAATTAAAATTATTGTATTTATATATTTTTGTAGATTTTTAATTTTTGTTGAATCCGAGGGGGAATACTGCTTTCAATTTTACGACGAGAGGTTGTTTGTAATTCTGAGAGATTTTTTCTGAGTCGCGCAGGAATTTCAGAATCATGGGTCGCCAAAACGGATATTTCCGTCTTAATCTCGCTTTCGAATTTTTTCACGATTACAATACTTTCTATAAACTAAGTATATGTGAAAGTAAAAATAATGGCTCGTATACTTGGTTTTGTCCCTTGCTTCTAGGAAGATTGTCAGCCGATCCGTTGTGCCAGGGTGCTGTAGAAATGTTCTTTATTTCAACAGTGTTATACAGGATAAAGACTGTTATCGAAACGTTTATCATTGTTGAAATTGTGTAAATATAATTTACATTAAAATAGTAGTGTAAATATTTAATATAACGTAAATTATGTGCAGGTATGGTGTATACTTGAGACATTCTAAGAATATCGGCTTGCTGTGCAATTGAGGTAACCTTAGGTATGTACATATTTCTTCCGTGTTCCCTACACGTGGAGAAGATATGTGATAACTTTCGGTCAGGTGAAAATGACGATGAGTCGGGAATCGAACCCAGGACCCCTGCTTTGATCGCAGGGGTGTTAACCACTACAGCACCCGTTCGCCTTCCACAACTGTACACCATTTCCACCCAGACCTAAATGGTTAACACCCCTGAGATCAAAGCAGGAGTCCCGGGTTCGATTCCCGGCTCGTCGCCATTTCTCACCTGACCGAAAGTTATTACCTTAGGTATGTCTGTGCAATTGAGAATAACCCTTCTACCCGATCCAGGGAATTCTGCGCAATTGATGCCCGCTCTTTTCCTACGAACCCTGTGACTCATTCTGCTGAGGTACACGAATTCTCTTTAAAAGGTTGCGTGATGTAAATGCACAGTTTTGTCTCTGCAACGAAAGAAATATATTAGTGGAGTTTTACAAAAAATCGGAGCAATATTATGATAATAATAATAAAAAAATTATAGCCGAAAAAGCAGTTACAAACTGCGCATGACTACGTAAAGAGAATAAACTAATTTACTCTCCGGAAGCAAGCAAGGGACCATCTCATCAATACCGATCAAGGGCCCTATGGGCGGATTTAACGTTTCAGCACACTCCTACCAATAAAAATAGTTCCGTACGCGTCATAAAATTAACATAATACCAAGAATATGTAAAGATAATGAAATATACGAATATATTGAAACCTTTGTCAAAGAAGACTATTTTCATAGGAAATATTCATGAGACGTCGTGGAACGTCGTCACACTAAGCTGACAATAATATCTGGCTATGAAATCTGGGAAAAGATATCTCCAGCGCGTTATCCAAAACATTGCCGTGAGTTAGAAAAAAACGAACCGAAATTAAATCTCTCTGTAACATCACACCACAAGCCCTTATGCGATGTTAGTATTTTTTGGTAGAAGCGGGATCCACATAAATACCATAATCCCTATGGTTGTTTTCGTCGCTGTCACCAGCTCGGTTTCCCGAGCAATCAAACACAGTGTAATAACAATAAATAATGATTTAATACAAATTGAATAGAAATCTGAATTTACAAACGGAGACAAACTCCCAAAATCATTAATACATATACAAATATGTTATTACACAAGTAATAGGAAAGCATTAATTACACGTAGATAAATTTTAGTTGAAGACAACTAATTAGTAAAAACCCTCAAGGTTATATGAACTATCAAAATTACAAGTTTCCCCAACAACTAACTGTTACAAGTTACGACACTTGCAACTTTTAATGATTTTATCAAGACTACCGCAGCAGCCTAACGAACATCTGGTCTCCGCGACCTAGTCTAGCCCGGTCACATCTCAACCGGCGAACTCTACTCCCACATAAAAGTTCTCGAAGATCTTCACTCCTCCCAATATATACTGCAGAGGAAATCACGTGATCAGCAAATGACCATACCTTCGCCAGTACACCTTGCAAGTACTCTTCTTGTTCACCCCTTCGGATTCTAGGAACGCAGGGACTGCGCCGTGAAGACGAACCGCCATAGACGTCAAGTAGACGCCCGCAGACCCGCTTTTCAGAGTCTCATTGTTTTACATCCGGCGACGTACTTCTTTCATTACTTCTTAAAATTCTTCTTTTCTGAGGTACACCTACATTCCAGTGGACCTCGCATGGGTCAACGTCGCAGGCCGCATTCTCCGAAAACAATTGTACCTTCCTTAGAAGTGAAAGCTGTACGTTCAAACAATACCTCAATAACTGAAGAGGTGGGTCCCAAGTTCGTCGCACTTCCGTCTTGGCGTAATCTTCTTTAGCAGTGTTCGGCTTGTGAAATGCGAAGAAATATTAATAATTCACAAATCGACAGAATGTCTTGGCTCCGACGTTACACTCTCGTTCTCGGAGTCTGACATTGCAAAACATTTCATAACGATTGCAAAAATCTGGAGCAACGAAACAAAGATTGGCTAGATTTTTAGTTACGTAGCGAGTCGCATGCTCTAAACATCTGGTAAGTTTAAATAAATATAGTTCAATACTTAAATAACTCATCACAGATTTTTTTCGGGTATATTTTAACGAAATATTTTATCAAGATATATATTGTACTGCTATGTGTTAATATTTATGAAATTTGTAATAATTTCTTCGATCGTTGCACTCAATCTTAGTAACATGTAAAATTTTTCATTCGGTGTCATTAGTTCATCAATTAACGTTATTTTGTTTGAAATGTTGAACATTTCGGGAAAATATTTCCCTAAGAGCTCGAACAATATGGAGTATTCCTCCCCTCCCCCACTCGGATGAAAAAACACCTTCGCATCACAAAAACATGAAATACAGTAATTTCGCTATGGTCAAATTGCATGGTGTAACATCTTCCGTGTAACAACATCGTAACTCGGCTGGTGGATGTAAAAATCCAGTTTATCTGTGTTGATGGATTGATGTATGAATCAGAATTAGCAACATGTAGGATCGTGGGCTCTAAACGCGTAGCCGTTTCGCCGCGACCTCTGCTGTGTGTGAGGGGAGTTCCCTTGTCGGCCTTGGGTACCCGGTGCGGAACGCCCGCGACAGCGAATGGCAATTTGTGCGGTGGCGTTGCGTTCGTCGCGCTTCCCTCGTGGCCATGGTGGAAGATGTGGGAGGTGGCCCGTATTTGTCTCACAACCGCCGGATGTCATGCGAGTTGGAGAGCGACCTCACGATTGGCCGTTACAATGGTCACGTGAGTAGGGGTTTGACGTGTGGTGCTTTTATTAAAAATGTTTGAATGTCATAGTCAAACTATCCCATAACAAAGCCCCGAAGGTTCCAAGAAGGGTAGAGCTCCGCAATGTTTTGTTCTCTGCACTAGGTCGCCTCGCTCCGGCCGGTTTGATCCAAGGATATACCAGGTACTCATTTTACAGCAGACTGAGTAGGCCTGGGAGTCATTCTGGATGTTGGGGTGTATTTAAATCCCCATCCCATTGAGGATCGAACTCAGCAACCCAGCGCGATACCCAAGCTGACTCAGATTGTGTAGTGTAAAATTAGTGTCCCTAAGATGTTTCTCATTATTCATAATACAAATTATTACAAATGTTCTCGATATTAGTTTGGTTTTTGATAGTCGTATCCAACAATTCTCGATTCTTCTACTCGTACGACATCTGGAATATCTCATTCGTCAGTTCCTGGTTTTATGCCAATATATCCTCCGACTTGTTCTTGACCTCCGAATTGTGAATGAAATAAATGGTTTAAAAATGTAATAGAAATAGATAGATAGATAGAAAGAATTCAATAAATAAATAAATAAATAAATTTATTGTCAAAAAACAGTACAAACTGCGTATGACCACGCGGAGGAAAAAAACTAATTTACTCTCCGGAAGCAC
>NNCF01126795.1:176853-191821 GCA_002313205.1 Laupala kohalensis
TTTTTTCATTGTTCTTTCCTTTCTTTATTTCAACAACAACCAAAAATACACTTCTTTCGATACTGTTTCACCCAATTATTATATACTTTCATATTATGTATCTATTTTTATTTTTTATTTTATTTTTATTTTTATTATTGTCATTTTATGAACATTTATATTTTTCAGTGTATGTTACTGATGATGGTTGCTATGCAGCCGAAAAAGCTTTCTAATACCAATAAAGAAATGAGCAACATGAAAACGACTTTTAATTTATCATGCTGCTATTGGATAGAAAAATTATTTAATTCTGTAAGTCTCCCTGCCTCATCCTGTGCTATTGATCTCAAATGTACGCATTTTTCTTTTTCCTGCAGCATTTTTTATTTTCATTTAGTTTTAATAGCTTTGTATTTCTCTTATTACCTCCATACCTATAAACGTTGTATCCCCATTCAGACCTGTACATAGTTATGTAGGTTATACCTATATGCTTTAAATCAATATTATTTTTTATATTATTTCGATGGCAGTATATGTTCTATAATATATACTGGCAATATCGTTGCATAGTTATATCGTACTTAATTCTTAAATTTAATGCGTTGGAACTACATCCGTGAACCATGTGAGTAAATATTAGCTCATTCCGGGAGGTGCGTTACAATTTAACGGAAATTAAATGATACCACAGCGAGTAGTTCACATAGCATAAGTCTCAAGTTTAACTGATTCGTAGGATAAGTCTAATACCTATTGATGTATTAATACAATTTTCACTTATATAAAAACTTTCTTATCTTCTTGGTTTTATTGTGCAATTTGTAGGACAACTTGTGTGTCAGCTTGAACATGCTGTTACACCAATTAATATTTTTGTTTAAAAAAATGATTTAATATATTGCACCTTCAGTGTTTTGTATGAAAAATTTGTAATTTTTTTGAAAGGTGAAAAAAAATCAGGAATATACCCTTCGTCTCTTCACTATAATTAACTTAGATTTTTTTTCAGATGTCATCCTTTAATTGCTGGCTCAATTTCTTTCTGTTAAAAAAAATCACCTATTTCATCCAGCTTGCGTGTATTTCAGTCTCTACCACTGTCCCCGATTTCGCGTCGTATTTTCTACATCTTCATACAGCAGCTTCACTGTTTCCTCACCTCTCCATTGGCGGGTCCGCACCGACGGAGTAACCCTATCAAATAGTTATACGGAACGCGGGGCCAGCAAGGGAGAGTTACTAAGCCGTGAAATTTCCACGCTCCGTTCGCACTGCCCCTTCGATCCGCTCGCTGCCTGGTGGCTGCCTCCTGCGATATTTTCTCGCTGCAACGCAGTCGGCGAATACTTAATCAGGAAGGACATAACTCTTCAGATATTAACTATGGGAAGATCATGTTTTTGGACATCTGAAACTGAAAAGATCTGGAAGAAATCTCCCTATCTACATCCAACATGTTTCAGTCATTAATTTGAAGTAGGTAAAACAAAGTTATAAAAGATAGTATATTACTTCTTTCCAATGCTTCTCCGAACTCTAAAGGGACGGTTTCTGATACCGTTACACTGCTTTACGGAGTCGTACAAGGCTGCTAGCCATGCTGTTACGTAACGCTAAGTTTTATAAGGTATGCTTAAAGGGCGGTTTTAACCTTAAAGTTTATTACTATAATCCATGCACTCAACTCCTGAATGAGAGCGGAGTCATGAGGAATGAGGAATTAAAGACAGTGTATCAAAATTTGTCCGCACATTTTCCGATTACCAAAAATATTTTATTAAGGGAAGGGTGTGTGTGTGTGGAGAAAAATCCAGTGTTACATAATATTTTTGGAGAGGATGGTGCTAAGTATGGGTGCGATATGAAGGGAAGAAGGATGTTAAAATTGTTATTTTAGGAGAGATTATTCTGCAAGGGTTACGTTTGACACAAGTCAAACTATACAAATGAGTACGTAGGCATACTCATAATTACACACGCAGTAATTGGGCTCATTAGACGTGCGTACAACATGAATGTATTAGAAGTGTATTAAAGAGATCTTGAAGGGTGAGGTCCGCCAGAATAGACTTTAGTCCATTGTTTGTAATTTCATATAAAATATTAATTTTGATAAAACACATAAATGAGGTATAAAATTTTGTAGAAGACGGTTGAGTTAAAATATGTCTTAATGGAGTCTAGTTAGTGATCAAAGTTTTGATTAACGTCCAATCGTTTAAAAAACTGATGAAGAGATGTAATCATTTCTGAAAGAAAGTCGGAATTATTTAAAATAGTAACACGTATCCGAGAAAATAGGTAAAATAAGTAGTATAAGATTCAATAACTATATTAGAGTATTTACCGACTAATGGAAAAATAAACTAATTTTCAATAAATTATAAAAAAGTCATGTGAAAATATGAATATAAAACGAAATAATTCGGGAACGTACAGAAGTACTCTCTTGAATATTATGACACACGAAAAATAGATATGAACTAAATTAATTTACAAGGCTATTTTTAATGTTTATGCAAAAATTCATTTGTTATGGAGAAAGAAGAGTTTTTTTTTCAAACTTATCAAAATATTAAATATTTTTGGAGAATTTATTTTAAAAAATTAAAAATAATTTGCAATCTGGAGGTTATGGGAATTACTGTAAAAAATATTTCAATAAAATTACAATTTTTGCTGTTTTATGACAAATTTCCTGAATCCTTGATTTGCAACATATCTTTCTTATTGTTATTGTAATTTTTTTTTTCGTTAGCGTTGTGTGTGCTTTCGAACGTTTGATTTGATCTTTACGACAAATTATTGGTATTTTGTATCATATAATCCGTTAATTACGAGTATGATGTACCTGTCAATGATTTGAAGTTGGGAAGGTTAATTCTCTAAATAAATATCATATGCTGAAGTGTATTTGTTTAACCTGAAAGTAATTTGATATTTTATTGTTGATGCTTATCGTTATTTATTTTAAAACAATTGTTTGCAAATTTATGAATAAAATTATGTCGAATCATTTATAAATTTATTGTAATTTATAAATTTATTGTCAAAAAACAGTACAAACTGCGTATGACCACGTGGAGGAAAAAAAACTAATTTACTCTCCGGAAGCAAGCAAGGGACCATCCCATCAATTCCGATCAAGGGCCCTAAGGCAGAGGTGGATTCAAAAAAACATATATTTTAAATGTATTTATCCCTATCTTTTAATACCTTTTCCAAACCTACCCATCCATTGACGGTTGTTTAGATGTGTAAGAGACAGAAGTAATTGTTAGATTTGAAGGGTTTCGTTCTGGGAAAAAAATAAACGATTGAGATTTGCAGCTTGTAACACACTTCTTTTCACTCGGAGTGAAGCATGTTATCCAGAATGTTACAAAAAATCTTTGCAACACATCAACACTAAGCTTTGGCTCGTCAAGGGAAATGGATTGGACTTCTCTGAAGACAAAGTGTTCTTTGGTGAGGCTGATTAATTGCTGAGTGATGGTTCGATTCGCTCCCTCATCAGCTAAATGGTTTTCACTGTAGCATCAATCTTGCAAAAGTGTTTGTTTTTAATTATTCTCCATTCCTGTCAGCGCTTTCACGTCTCATGTATTAAAAATCTGATGCGTTAATACCCTGGATATAATTTATTTTTCTTGACTTTTATTCTTTTCCTGCTAATTCTCTCAGTTACGCTCGTGTATTTGTGTCCAGTACTTAAGCGGATCTAGAGCAGAGCTCTTTCGTTTTGTGAGTGTATGTGTTGGGGAAAGGGACTGGGGAGTTTTGAGTTTATTTCGATCTATGATGTATGATTTTTTATGTATTTTGGATATGAGTATATTGATTTCTCAGTTTCAGTAAAGAAGAAAAATTTAAGATGTAGTTAATACATCTCTATGAATGTGGAATTATTAATTTAAAAAAATATTCCCATCATTTTGCGTGCGGTTAATACTCAATAAAACATAATCCATCTGCAGCATATTTGCCAAGGGTTAGTATAATTTTAAATCTCTCAGATTGTTTGTGTTTATTTAGATGAAAAAAATTCGTTTATGCTCTCACAGTTTAAAACTTTCGTAGAATTAATTATATAACCCATACGGGCAAAAAACTGTTTGTAAGAACGTATTTGTATAGACAATACGATATTTTTCTTTCATTTGTGAAAATACTGTACATTAAACCTCATAGAATAGAATTTATTGTTTTCTTGTCCTGGTTCTCATAACACAACATTCTCATTGCATTCTCTTCGCATTGATAACGTAATCATTGGAGGAGGGTGCAGTTTTTTTAGCTTATAAATATAATGTGAAATTGGCGAATTTTGACCTATATAAGCAACATGCATACGCCTCCTACCTGCTCTCAATATCGTTTAGTGAAGGTTACTTTCACGTAGAAATTACCTATGGAGGTATCTATCTATAGTGCAATTTTTTATTGGATGACAAGATTTGTTGTTACCACAGTTTGAGTTCATTTGCCAATGCATTGTGAAATATTTACCTTTGTGTGTTTGAAGTAGTATAGAATCAAATATTTATTTAATTCACTCATGTTGTGTGGTCTTCTCTTTCCTCTTACTTTACGATTTTTTATGTTCTTATCTTATCTTTTTTTAATACAGAAAGCAGAAATACTGATTTGCAGTATTTTTGACATAGAACTCAGAAACCCCTGATGTTTCTTCCCATACTCGGTATAATGTGATGGAAACAAAATCAATTGCAATTCACAATTCTGTGTTATTGAATTAGAGAGGTTAATTTTGGCATGTTTACTAAGGTACTAGTAGATATAATTAGGCGGCCACATTTCTTCATTATAAAAATTTTTCTCTTATAAATGACATGTTTATGACACACATAGCACATTAAGTGAGAAAGTGTATAGTGTNTTCTTCATTATAAAAATTTTTCTCTTATAAATGACATGTTTATGACACACATAGCACATTAAGTGAGAAAGTGTATAGTGTTTTCCTATGATGTATTAAAAATATTCTGCAGGTTCATATATTGTTTGTTGTCAGTAATAATGTTTGAAGCTTCTGCATTTAATTTCTTAACTTTACGTAAATAAATAAATAAATTTATTGTCAAAAAACAGTACAAACTGCGTATGACCACGTGGAGGGAGAAAAAAAACTAATTTTCTCTCCGGAAGCAAGCAAGGGACCATCCCATCAATTCCGATCAAGGGCCCTAAGGCAGAGGCGGATTCAAAAATATCAGCAAAAATTCCTAGATAAGATAAAAAGTTAGCTGCGAGTTATNTTTGGAGGCAGAGAAGGGCTGTGCACATTTCCCATCGAATACCTTCGTACTTTCATTTCGTTTCTATTTTTGAACATCTTGTATTAGTGCACAAAAAAGGATAAATTGTTCTGTGTCATTTTGAACTCATCGCTTGCATTTTAACACAATGTCGAATTCGTCACAGACAGGTTCTGTACCACATTTCTCCCTGAAATATGCATTCGAAGTAATTCATTTTCCAACCGATATTGTACATTAATAGCACTTCAATTTTAACCATTAGATAATGAATTTCGAGTTTAAATTCTCTTACAACGTTGGGAACATAATTCTTTTGACTGTTAAAGTGTTGATTTCTAAGACTGCTTATATGCTGTGTATATATGTACTTGGAATTCAGATACTTTAAATTTGCGTAGTGGTGGTAACAATAGAGGGTGCCGCAGTGTGCTACGGGAAATGTTTCGACCAAAATAATAATTTGTTGTGTAGCTGCAAATATAGAGCTGTATAATTATATTTCTTGTAGCATTAAACAAANAAATATTTAATAGTCTATAATAATTCCAGTAAGTATTTGGAAAATATACCGACCATTAATGTCAAATTTCGTGAAAAAGTCTAATTAAATGATACTGGGTATGTTCTTAAAGTTTAAAATAAGAAAAATCTCATCTTTTTGTGATTGTATTCGGAGGAGGATGGAGACATTTTTTTAAGAGAAATTTTTTGACAAGAATCTAAAAATACTGTTTGTAATGGGTTTATAAATGAACGGAAGGTTCAGGTCCCCCTAAAACGTCGAATCCGTCTGTGCTCGAAAAACAAAAACAGCGGTCTCTGTTCGGAATAAGTCGTGTACAGCTGGACGTTCTGCTGTGAATATGGTAGTTGCTTCTCCATTGGCCGCGGATGGGTGGTTACTGCGAGAGGCACGAGAAGAGGAAGCGGAGAAGTGATGGAGCGCCTGTCGATGACCGCGTATCTCCCGCTGCCGAGTTATGCGTTCGCACTCCCCAACCTCATGCCCTTTCCTCGCTTCAGCCTGCTTCATTTCATGCCAACCAGCGACGCCGCGCCGCTCCGAGAGCGTCTCTATATTTCAACTCATATCGAGCCATCTTAACGTCCCGTGGAGAGCGCGACTGCCGTCCCCGCCCCCGCCTCAGACCCTGCTGTCACCATGGTGGTAGAGCCCTCCTACTCTCAACTATTCGTGCTCTACGTTTAGAAATGGGAGTGTTATTCCTGTCGCCGTTGGCAAATGACCGTTCAGTTCACTGGACCGACCATTTGTTCTTGGAACTCCTAAAAAAACTTTATTCCCTGAAAAGAAATTTATAGTTTTCTTCCTATTCGTTCTCAGCAATCAAACACAAATTTCTAGGCATGTTTTATTTCAAAAAATGCGCAGCAATAAAGATAAGAATTTGTTTAATGCTACAAGAAATATAATTATACAGCTCTATATTTGCAGCTACACAACAAATTATTATTTTGGTCGAAACATTTCCCGTAGCACACTGCGGCACCCTCTATTGTTACCACCACTACGCAAATTTAAAGTATCTGAATTCCAAGTACATATATACACAGCATATAAGCAGTCTTAGAAATCAACACTTTAACAGTCAAAATAATTATGTTCCCAATGTTGTAAGAGAAAGAACTAGTATCGTACCGATAATATTAAAGCAACAAAATGATTTTAAAATGTTTGAATATTTAGCACCTACATTGTGCCTCACATCCATGGTTTCATTCAAAATTTTTTTTTTCAGGGATCAGATATTCCTACAAAATTGTGTTAAAATGAAGTTGTTGCGTAGTTATTAGCACTCGCTCTAGAAACCTAAATTTGTAGAATTTTCTTTAACTTCAAGTTACGTTTATATTCATGGTTGTTCTTTATTGAACTAAAAAAAAATCTTGATTAAAAAATTTGTGGCTATTTTCTCTGCAAAATAAAACAACTTTTGATAACTTTATGAAAAGGAATGAGACAGTCATTGTTTTGTTTATTTTATTTATTACCGACTTTTGTTGTTGTTTGTTTTGTTGTGTCATCTGGATCGAAATATTAATACTCTTATAGAATGTTTGTGATTGAAATCTTCTTCCTCTAAACAAAATCGATCGAGCTGTTTGCGGCTTTTTATTTTAATATCCATTATTGCTGCCCAGCCCAAAACATGTGTTCAATATAGTTTCGATTACATTCTATGACGTTTTTACTGTTTGCTAAAAAATGTCCTTCCATAGTACCTTCATTATATTCCCTCAGTTCTTAGGAATCGATATGACCAAACACTTTCATGAGATAAGATTTTATTATGGTATTTGTATAACATTTCAACACTTGGGAAGAAAAATAATAAAATTTCATTAAGTATTACATCAGTTTGTCTAATATCTCTTTTAAACATTATTTGTGACAAATGACAGTTTAGAACTCAGTAAAACGAGAAATTACTTCTAATTTTCATTGAGTAGTTGCACTTCACTACCATTGTGTGTCTACTATTTCGTAAAACATTCGTTATTTTCGCAGATGTAATCCTTTAATACGTACATAAAAGCTAAGTTATCCAACAGTCATTGAAAGCTAATATTATATTTGCATTGCATCTAGTACTGTTTTTATTATTTTCTCTACGTAAGATTTCATTTTATCGTTCTACAACTCATCACGCGTATAGTGGCATTTCATTCGTCGTAATACGTTTAGAATTATTATTTTTATGAAATGAATTTCGATCGTGTCAAATATATACCCGTATATATGTCTGTAATATTGTTTTATATATAGAAGTAATTATAAGTAAAAGTTCATTGGAATTAATAGATTAAATCTATGTCACTACGTCACTTTCAAACTAATAAGTGATGTAATGAACAAAACGTCTTTGCGTGAACTAGTGTTATACTTAATTTAATTAATTTATTTTAACCAGGATGTTGTTTCATTCACAATACAATGGCCCTTTCTTCACCAACGATGTCTGTCTTCTCCTGGCCGTTTGGTTTCCGTGTTTGTCTTTTTCTGCGTCGACGCCTCGCGTCTCACGTCCAGGCGCCAAGCGCCGACCGGAGGTAACGTCAGCGACCACAAGTGCGTGTTCCGCTTGCTGAGTGGCTTCCACTGGCGCTAAGTGACACTGATAAAAGGACTCGGGACCAACTCAAATATTTTTATTTGACTCACTTTTTCACTTTAACAGAACGATGCACGAGAAAAGGTAAATAAAAGTGTATTGCTAAAAAGATACCGTTTGTTTATTGGATTGGACTTTTTTTTAGAGAAACAGCTCTTTCCTATAAGATCGACTTATGGAAAGTAATTACGAATTATTTTAAAATCAAGGCAGCAGGAAAACACACTTTACACAAAACGCTTAATAAACAAAGCGCATAGTTAAGACCTCAAAATTCTTTGGTTTTCATTTCACTTTTAGGTTATGTGTTTGGAACAATATTCTGTTATTGCCATTATATAATTGTGCTTCAACGATTCAGTTTCGTAGGTTATACGTTCTGCGGATTGTCCGCCTCACGTAACGCAATTGAACTCTGATGGACACATTAGTAAGCTTCATAGTCAAGAATCAAGAAGATTCTAATATGCTGATTAGTAACTAATTTTAATTATTTTTTTTTCTCTTTTCATTTATCAATATTAACAAGACATTGTATTTCAATTGCAATAACTCTTAAGAAAGAGAAATGAAAGAGAAGATGATCTTTGAAATCGAATAATTTCATCGATTACTTCTTTCGTTTTCCATGCCACAGACATTCCATAGAATTCACTTTTATAGGATACATTGCAGCTCACGAACCGAATGCGATAAGAGGAGTATGAGTACGTGCGGAAAACAGCTCGACAAAGGAATGTGTACTTCGACCGTGGACCGAAGCGTAAATTGAAAATAAAGACGACATACTTTAGTGTTTCACAAGGAAGTTTTTCGTTTGACGCTGGTATGTGCGGTGTGTAAATTAGTCACGGTATCTTAAGCCTTGAAGTCAATTTTATGACACAAAAGCAGTTCGTTTCAAACATCTTCGGTTCTTCGACGAGTAGCTGAATAGGTTTTCACTGCAGAATACACAATGTATCCCAAGTCTATACAAAGAGATTCTAGTGATATAGTGAAACAATGGAGAGCTTATGGACAAAACTATCTTTATTGCTTAAGAAAGATGTAAGAACATTGATGTGGATTGGGTCGTTTACTTCTGGTTGCGGAACGTTTTTCTCCTTATTTGTGATTATTATTATTATTATTATATTATAAAGTTAGAAATATCTTTTTTTCTTCTTTTTTTTCATTTTACCAGATGATACTTTTATTCAAGCAAGATCAAGTTAATTCGAGTATAAATCAAGTTTCTCCAACTTTTTCCAGAATTGTGTTGAATTTGGTAGGAGGACCGACTTAAAGACGAAATTGCAATAGTAAATTCATTTATCATTACTTTATACATATGAGATCTTTCTTAATCGCTTTAAGATAAGAATTTGATTAATATACCGGAGATCATCTTTGCTGCACAAGCTGAATTTAAGGTGATCTTTACAGGACTAAGTCTCAATATAAATGAGTCGATTGACCGTTTTTTGGGGAAAGGAATAAATGGTTTTGTCTTAATTAGTAATGTTCCGATCTCAGTGTGTTTACTTCTATTTCTGTTCCGTATACTAAATACATATTCTGTTTCAGTTTTCAAACAAAACTTGTCATGTGTCAAATGCACATTTTTACAGTCAGGGACAGTGTGATTTTTATTATTAATATCTAAAATTGTCTTCGCACATTCAGTATATGTATGTCTATCAAACTTTATTTCAATCTACAGAGTTTACATCCAAAATGGAAATAGCCAATGGGCTATCATGATTTTGTTTCTCTCTTTCCATTTATCCTACTTGTGTTCTTACTTTTGTACGGGGTTGCATTCGCTACAGTTTCAGCTATTGTAAGGTAGAAAAATGCTCATCAGTGCATCGAACGTCCTTGGGGTTTATTTTCGGGAACATAAGTAGTGAATAATTTGCAAATTTTTTCTGTCATATAAAATGGATATTTTCAAACAAGATGTTATCTTTAAAATAGTATATTCATAAGTGTTATATTCTGTGACTTGGAATTTATTCTTCTGTCCTAACCTAAAAATATTGTGAATTTTCGATCCACGATATCTAGACGTATCGAGAATCGAACTCGTCACATCGTTAGTGTTCATTTTGAATTGCTCTAAAATGATAAAATCTCCACTTTCAGAATCACTGGTGTGCCCAGAGCTGTGGTTGCTATTACCCGCAATGTATTATCTGTCATAACCTATTACAACACAAGTAAATTATGATTCATAGTTTCACTTGTTTTTACTGTATACGCTTCGCTGATTAGTTTCTCCTTAAATTTTTGCAACAGTGTATTTGAACTGCTTTTCACTTTAGAAACGTGCCGTTTTTCTAAACGAATTCAACTCTACCTATTTATGTCATTTGACAATGGTTTTGTCGATATTATTTGAGTTATATCGATTTCATATTATTTTGAGCTATTATATCGCTTTTATTTCTGCACATGATGTTTCAAAAGCAATGTTGATCATACTTAGAATTAATTTATTTAAATACAAGCAGTCTTCAGTACATTGTTTGTTTGGATTCGAAACGTCATTTCAAAAAATAACTTTTTAGTGCTTGAATAATCATATTCTAAATTTACTATCATATTACGTATTAAATCATGGGAAGTGGTTTCTGGAGAAAAAAAATCCTTACGTGGCACTGGCTATTTTTTTAAGTTAACCTTCAGCGCGATAAAAATAGTAATGAATTAAAAAATATATTCGTGTGAGCTACGTTATATGACAACTGCAGAGAAATTTCATGAACGTTATTAAAAATTAGCACTCACGAAATCGTAAGAATAAAAATGAACCTTAAGAGTTGAACTGAATCCAGATTTCGGAGTTTAAATTTCGACGAAGACCTTCTAGAAAGTACGGTAAAACTGATTCATAAGATGATTAAAGTCTAGAAAGGCGAGTGTAAGAACTTGTGTTACGACGGGCAAATTAAATCTTCTCGTTCATTCCGATTAATTCCCTTGGGAGGGTGCGTTCGAAGCAGACATCCTGTTGAGACTTATCTTATTTCTCTGTGTTCTTACACTCGCTGCCAGGAGATACTGCGAAAAACTATGGTGAAAGAATTTGGTACTCTCTTTTCACAGTATACAGTAGCTAGAACAACCAAGTGCGTTATTCGCTCTATGTCATATCGTAAGTTGTAACGGGACATGCAAGTGGAAAGCGTCCAGTGTCAAAACCATGTTTTTACAGAAGACACAAAAACTGATTAAATGTCATAGTTGATCATGAGATATTTTGGAAATTCATTTTAGATTAGTTGTTTGATGTTGCTACGAATGCTGCTTATAAAAATATCAAAATTTAAGGTCTATACGTCGTCTTGTTTCCATTTTTTTGGCCAAGCATGCACGTCCTGTCGTGCTCATCTTGACAGACTTCAACTATTTGTTGCGTTGATGGACTCTGTATTGAAACAAGCGCCGTTTAACGATGTCTGCCGCAGATACGGCGACTTTCGTTATTGCGCGGGTAGTCAGGTGCCGGCGGCAATTACTGCAACCAGTGAGTGTCGTTTACAATAAAGATAATGAAAATAATTTTGCTCTCTGCTGAATTTTGAAAAAAAAGAGAGAAAGAGTTCTATTGAAAACATTATAAGTGCCGTATAATTAAAATATGGAGAAGTGTTCTGCTGAAACCGCTGTACGTGCCAAATAATTACCAAGAATGTTCGAAATGCCACGCGAGATTTCCAAAATAAAGAAACAAACACTCCAAGTACTAAGTGTATGTGCTACGCCAGATAACCATCATTTTCCCTGGCGTTACGACAAATTATATATTATAATATCGATTTCCCCGAGTGTTGTTGCATAATATAACGTTACCTTCACGACAATGTACACGCTTACTATGATTTTGACTGTCTTAGCAATTAAACTATCAACAGAAGGCACTTACAACAATTAAGCCCCCCGAAAAAAAAAGCTCTTCTTTGGCAACAAATGTTGTTGTATTTTACTCTTAGAACGTTTATTTACACGCCTCAGCTATTGTGTAGAATCAAGGATGATACCTCATGGTTGGCGCAACATTAGTTAAGTACCTGTAGACACAAACACGCGAGATTACGATCTTTTTGAGTTCAATGAATCTTGCGATGTGTGATGTCGTTTAATGTATAGTGGACATAATACTTCTTCAATTACATTCAATTACCGTGGACAGTTGCATAAAGTTATTGAAGAAACATCTTCTGACTCGCCGTAGTAACTGTAAACAGCGGCAAAAAATGTACTCAATCGTTGGTTCTGTTTTAACGCACATGTTTCATTCAAAACATTATTTTATTTACTAAAATCACGGTAAAAATAATTTCACATCTCCAAAACGAGATATTTAATTACTGGAAGAATTTCAGCAAAAACATTTCTTTTGTATTGGACTCTGCAACATGAAATGGATCATTGAAACAAATTTTCGATGTATTTTTTCTGTTATCTCGGTACACTAAATCTAGAAAACGGGATATTTTGAATGGTTTGTACCATTGAAGTTGATTTCCAATCTTATAATTGGGAAGTTGAACGAGACGACAGAGTTTAAGATCTTGTTTGGACGACGATAAAAATAATATGAACGAAAGATATAGCAGAAGGGGAAGTGGAAAAAGAAGAGGAGGGGGAGTTAATTAGTTGAAAAGAATTGAAGTGAGAGTGGAAGTTCGTGGAAGAGAGGGCGACTGAGAGGGTTGGCGTGTGGGTGGGTGTTGGCGAAGGCGAAGACGGATAGGAAGTCGCGTTTGTCGCTCGTCGACGGAGAGAAGCGACTTGAAACAGTGTGGCGGTGCGGAAGTGAGTAAAGGAAAGGGCGACAGGGAGCGTCTGTGTGCCGTCTGCTAGCGATTGATCGTATCCCTTGAGCCCTTCTTGTGTTTGGCCCTTCTGCTGAGACTCGTAAGAATCTATCGGAAGTAGTCACACATCCAGCGCGAGTACTCCTCCTTCAACACGGTTCTCCAACACACCGTCCATCACGCGACCTGTGTAATGAAGAAAGGAGAGAACGTTTGAGGGAAAAAGGATAGTATCATTCGAATGAGTCACCAAAATGATAAAATACGATGGAATTGATGAGGATTTTGTGACACACGTAACATATGTACGTTCGCAATTATATTGTTGTATTTGTAAATGGCAAATTTAGCGTGCTATTGAAGCTTATCTACTTGGAGCTACAAAAGGTAGGAGTTGGGTGGAATGCCATTGTTAGTAGGTGGGCCACTTAGCTGGGTTTACCAACAACTTGGCACACGTGAAGGGGTTAGTAGAAGTAGTTAGTAATAGTTAGAGTTATTGATACTTGGATGAGCTGGGTAGAGGAAGGAAGGTTTGCTTTTCAGTTGTCACAGCTTTATGAACTGGAACATTTATGTGATAAAGCTACAAATTTTCTGACCCCATTGGGAATTGAACCCGGGATGACTTGGTGATGAGCGACAACACTACCACCTGCACCACCGCTGGGGCTATCGCAATTAACGGCCTGAACACTAACGATTTTGGTCGCCACCACGGAATAAGGAATCGTAATTTTTTTTTAAAGAGAAAGAAAGGGAAAGGTTCCCACATTTTGATTATGTATTGGATGTGGGAATATTAAATAAAGAAATAATACCGTCCATCATCTGCACGTTAGAGGTGTGTAAAGTATTAATAGCAAAAGAAGGGAAGTTTTAAACTATTTTTCTTGAAAAATATGTCATGCGTTAAAATGTGCAGTGAATGACAGTGTTTGCCTCACAGAGGCAGTGACGGAAACTAATGAATATGGAGGCATGACGAGATCAATAAAACACAGTATAACAAGAGGTGTTTTACATACAGAATATTTTGATACAGTTATTTCATAAAAATTACACATAAAACATACATCGTCGAACAACGAACCGTTTTCAAAAACGTAGATTGTGGTAACGGGAAAGATTATATGATGACCCATAGACCTGTAATTTTAGAACCATTTTGTAAAAACAAATAGTGCTACCTCGTCTATGAGAAAACCAATATAATATTTCTCTTGTTCTTCACTTCCTTTAAGGATGAGGTGTTTCTTGAACTTTCGATGGATCATATCTGTCTTCCCTCTGTGCGTTTATTCAATTGTCAGACTTGACTTCCTATTGTTGAAAATCTCGAAAGTTTCCAAGAAATTACTCATAAGATCTTCATATAAGTAATTTCTTATATATTCTTTCGTCCTGAGTGGTACGTGATTTATGGTACGCTTTAGGAGAATTTCATTTCTGTTGTCTGAATTTTTATGGGGATTTGGGCTCATGCCAGTTTTTTTCTTACTCTCTTGCGAAGGCAGTAACAATGTTGAATACTTTTTACTCGTGTATATTTTGAAGTTATGAACGAGCCGACAAGGAATTGTAGCGATATTCCAAAGCTTCTATGCTCAACCGAGGTTTTTATTTGGGTTTATCCTCTAGTACTACTATGATATGTTCGGTATGGAATTCCCAATAACATTAATCATGTTACGTCGAATGAAAATGGGAGACGGGACCGGGGATCGAACCCGGGACCTTGAGCTTTGCGCGCTCATGC
>NNCF01126795.1:191975-202706 GCA_002313205.1 Laupala kohalensis
GTAACATGATTAATCTGTTACCTGGCGGTGAGGTTCACCGCAATCTAAGAGATTTCCCAATAACATGCTTTCACTATGCATCCGTTCCACGTATATGACGGGGCGGAAAAGCTTCGTAAATATTTGGACTTTTCTTAAATGATTATGAATGTCATGACTTTCTGAAGATGTGAACTGTTGAAGTTATGTTATCTATTCATTCACCTTCACTCCCTTGGTTGCATGAAGAGATGCAAAATCGATGAACAACGGTCTCATCCGTAGAAATGTTAGTTTGTGTACTTTCATTTTGTGACAAAAATCCCGATAGGCAATCAAGGCAACCCGATAAACTGATCCTATGCCTATCTTTGTCTATCTCGGTTCTACTACTCAATCAATTCGTGAATCGGTCACCTATGATCAAAGCTTCACGTCATAGGGAAATTTTGTTTAGTAGGAATGAAACGTTCATAGTTCATTCTATCTACTTTCTAACCTAGAATCATTTACTTGGTGCATCAGAATGGCATTCGTTATCAGAACCTTGTGACCTTGTCGATTATAAATTGAGTGAAATTTGGTAACCACCAGATGAAGGTACACGATGCAAAGACACCTAATTACCGAGAGAATTGAGAATTATATTCCGAATTAAGCTCTTTCTCCCTGATGTTCACTATTCAAATGTCTTTTCCTCATTGACATGTGTATTTGATACTTTCTACCTCGATATCCACATCTGCCTGCCTAAAAAAATAATTAAAAAATATCATATTTGAATATCTTGGATATCTATATTTTTTAGTGATGGTTAAAATTTCTTATACACAACATTGATTGTTAATACTTTTGTTTTGAAGTACACAATTCATGAATAAATTGACAGTATCAATCTTAATCGTATTTGCATATTTCGAAACTTATTTCAAATAATAGTTAAGAATATTTAGCGATCCTGTTATGATGATCAATTATCCAATGATTCTTAAACGATTTTCTTTCTTTTCCAGGTGAGTGGCAACTTAACTCTTGTGCTTCTCGAGGTTATTCTTCTGGGTGAGTTGAGATATTGTGTTTACATTTTAGCTCATAGTGCGACTTTGAAAAGAAGTTCATGAAGAAGCACCTATGTTGACTCAACTCGTAAACAAGCCTACATAAAACGATAGGAGGTAAATAATCTGAAAAATAAAATTATAAATAAAACACCTTTTTGAAAACAAGCTTTTATTTAAGCGATGTACTTAAACGAATAAGATAAGTTAAGGTTTTTATTAAAGAAATGCAATGTCAAATGCTAAAACCTCTCTACATATTTCACATTAGTAGATCCTAATAAAAATAAAGGTACTATCTATCTTTATCGCTGAATTATTTCTTTTCAAAAAGCTCGTCGCGCGAAATGTTCATAAAAGTGGATACCAATTAATTTCATGGGACAGTGTCAAGTCGGTAAGTAAGTACTTGTCGAAGTAAGCATTTTATTTACAATTCGTGTAATTATGATGTATTACGTTGCATCTTTTGCGAGACAACTCGAGAAGTATTATCTGTCAATGATATTGTGAATGCATTGTATTGATGGGATGTTTCTTTTAAATTATTGTAACGAGATGAGTTATGACATGATTGACATTATTTACGATGCAATAAATATATAATTATTTGTGCGTTATGTGATAATTTATTTAGATGGGTTTTATCTGCTTTGAAAGCTTACGACCTTTCTTGAAGCAGCGTTTGGTATATCACTCTATCGTACAGTGAAGAAAACAGTAATATATGACTAAACATTAAACATGAACGAAAGAATAAAAGTTCTTTAAATCATTGGTATTAGAGTCTTTAAAATATAGTCTTGTGGGACCCATTTCCATTGTTTTACACTACCTTCATTGACAAGCCTACTTTGAAACAGCAAAAGAAAATTACTTCCTCAGAAAGTGGATTATACCCCACTAAGAAGGCTTCACGTGGTTAAACTACGTCATCCAAGCACTAGGAGCACGCGGCGCAGGTTTGTTGTGAATCCGATATCCGATTCAGACGCCCACGCGAGAACAAAGCCCTCGCAGTGCTCTAAGTATTATTAGCTGTAATTTAGCAAAGCAGGCGACTGCGCAAAGTTTGACGACTCCGGAGGGAAACACTAGACGCGGAGCAAGGGTCGGAAGAACTTCCGCCACAGCGGTAAGTGCGAAGTCCCGCGGAGAGTACTGCCGAGCGCGAGAGAAGGGGAAAATACGAACCCACAAGTTCGTTAAGCATCCGGTGTGTATTTAGATGCGCCGAAACAAAATTTTCTCGACTCCGCCGCAGACGGCTCCGTTTCGTGGATGGAGGGTCGGACTGAGGTGGGAGACATCCGAATGAATTTGGAGGATCTCATGGGACAGAGGCTGGGTTGAGGATAGACGGACTTCGATGGACATACTGCTGCGGTGTGATAAGATGCGGCAACTAGTTGAGTTAAATTTTCTCGGAGGCTTCTGCGGACCGAGTTCTATGTTACTTGACTATCCGGTTGAAGGATGTTGATATTTCGACTGCTACACTGCAGCCTTCTTCTGAAACGGCTGGCAAGGGTTTTACTCTATACAGAAAAAATTTAGATGTTTCATAGGTCTTTTTAAATTTAAAGTTACTTTAGTTGAACCGTTATAAATATAAGCATTAGTTGAATTGTATGAAAACGATGACTCAGGAAACTTCGATAGATAGATAAATTTACAATAAAACAAAGAATGTAAAGAATAACGAACATGATTCATGTCTATGTAAGGCACTACTAGCAATAAAACGTCGTAAAAATTAATTAATGAAGTAAATTCATGAACAACTTTTAAATTCTGAAACCATTTTATTCGGTTCGCTTCCGGTGGAAATTTGAACAATTTTTACCTGATCTGTTTGGATACCTTGTTTAAGACACCGTTTAGAGTATTTTAGAACATTGAGTTTGGGGAAGAGACTTCTTTTTTGGGATTCGCATAGCGAGAACACGCAGGTGAGTTTGCTTTACGTGAGAGCAAGCGTCGACTTCGATTCCAACATCTGAACTCCAGGCAGAGAAAAGAAGGAGAAGATTGTGGGATTACCGTGATCTGCTCTCAAGAGACAAGTGTAACGATTGCTTTGGACTTACCATCCCTTGCTCTCTGACCTCACAAAATTAAGTTTTTTTTTTTCTTTTCAAGATGGAGCTAATCATATCCTTAGTTTTCTTTTAAAATTTCGTTTATTTTCGGATCAATTTTCTTGATTTGTTCTCAATTAGTACTCGTCAGAAAATAACAGGAATAGAACTGAAGTAAATTAGAGGAATCTTTTATCTGATACTTTTTCTCTTCTAATTTGTTGGCCCGTATCACAGCGTATGCGGCATGCGGGAAAAGTTAAGTTCGCAGGATCGGCGAAGAAAGAGATGGAAAAAACCGATTATTGCTATCTACTTTAGTAGTAATTTTTTCCCTTTAGTTTACTGTTATATTTTAAATAATTACTTCAGCTATATTTTAAATAATTACTTCAGAAACTGACTAAAAATGATTTTCTCTCTCAGAAATTCAACGTTATATTTACGAGTAGTTTGCAACTTACATCAAGGGCAAGTTTTTCACTGTTTATTTTTCTTAGTATTTCGCATTTACTTGGAACTTCCACTCGATGTGTTGTTTTAAATGAATGAATAAGTATGAATAGAGTTTTTTTTTGTGAGAAGGCAGTGGTTGAGGTTGCCAACATTTCCTGTTCAATATCAAATTTCCGTTGTATATATTTACCTCACCTTTATGATGCTAGAAATCTTTAAAATATTTTTACTCTGGTGCACTGAAAACTTTTAGAAGTTGTATTATGTGGTCTTATATACTCATTCTTCAATACGAGACATAATTAAGAAATACCGCAATAGATTATACAATATTAAGTTAAGAGTTTTAATTATGTTATGTTGAATGAAAATGGGTTATGGGTCCGAGGTTCGAACTCGGGATATTCAGCTTAATGTGCTATTAACTGCGCCACTTTATTTGGTAGCGCTTGGACAGCTGGTAGCGCATCAACGCACTAAGCTGAAGGTCTCGAGTTCGAATCTCTGTCCCGTCTCCCAGTCTCATGCAACGTAATATAATTAATGTGATACCTGGCAGAGTGGTTCAACGCAATATAAGAAATTTCTGTGTGTTAATAATTTTAGATACACCTTATTTTCCTCTTTATTTCATTTCCTCTTTAATCGTATGCTTATATCTTAATCCATCCTTCTACCTCACCTTCCTTCTCTAAGTGGCGGTCTTGCTTAAAGCTCGCTAATCCACGTTTCTAACTCCACCGGTTGCTAGAGTGCGAACGGAGGGATACTCTGGGAGGAGCCTTTGAGATCGAAGGGTTTCTCGACGAAAGAGGGAAAAAGGCGTCCTTCAACTTGCCCTTTACAGCAGTATTCCCTTCGGGGGTTGAGTGGAGGAGAAATTCCGGGACAAGACGAATGATCCTCGATGATCCTTCAGTCATAATCAATTTCTTCTGCGGTTTTTGATGTATGACTAATACAACAAAAAATCTGGAGTGTACCCAACACGATTTCTCCGTTAGAAAGTTTAGGACGCGAAGTTTTGTGAACGACGCTGATATGTTCGTATCAATTTTCAATGAAAGTCTCAACCATTCTACTAAGAGAACCGTTAATAGGAATGTACAAAATTTCAAGGTAAGCAATAATTTCTATTTACGATTTTAGTATTCAAATGATTGTAATGAGAAGAACATATTGCCACGATATGTTTCGTGTGTATTACAGCATACGTTACTAACAGGAGGAGACTATAGTTATTATCATCAGACATTTTTCGATGGGGTTTTTTTCTTTTGTCAATAATTGTAGTAACCATTCAAGGAATTAAATTTGTTACCAATTCAGTTTTGTGAAACGCTGACCTTGTATTGTGAATTATGCATAATGTATTTTTAATATAACTATTATTGCCTTTTTAATACTGTTTTGAATACTGGTAATTGACTTTTTGATGTAAAATACTGAGTTATTGCTTTATTTTGCTTTCTTACCAAGATTTCGCTGCTATGTTATGTCTGTGGCTAGTATTTACTGTTCTTAAATAAATAATACTATTCCGTTAAACAAATATTATAGGTGAGGAGAATTTTTTTAGAATTTTCAGTGTCATATATGTTTCAAACGTGAAAGTGTTTAAAATAGTAAAAAGGATGTGGTTTTATTCATATATTTATTGCGCGTAAACAGAGAGCTAACATATTTGTTGCTCGGAAAAGGAAAGTAATCAATATAACATTGAAAATATAACATGAAAACAAGTATGATAAGGTAATGAATATATCAAAATAGAGAAAATTTCCATTTCTCGTACTTCCCCACCGACGTGTTCTTCCACCTTGACGGGTTGCTGGGAAGATGAAGACTTGAGTTCTCAACTATCTTTCAAATAAAATCAACTCCTCATTGAACGAGCGGTTTCATTTCTAGCCACCTATAGACCTTGCGGTGAAAGAATGGAAACGAGATGTAACCAATGGAGTCAAAGCACGACGTTTTCATATCTCTGCTGCGAGAGGTAACGTTGCATGTCTCCAGCCATTCATGGCGTGGTACCCAGGCGAAGATTGCTATATCCGGTGGAGAAGTTACCTTCGAGCTCTCATTGTGACCAAACGTTAGAGATCAAGGTGGTCTTTGGGCTCATCATTATCGTATCGCTGCGAACACTGTAGTTCATAAAATTTGATCAGTAAAAGAGAAACACATTAATTTCTTTGCGTAAGAGTAGAGATACATCTCCAAAAATAATTTGCTCTGGTATCAGATTTTTTTCCCAGAACGCAATTTTCTGTTTGTTTACAGGGAAGTAATTCATTGAAGTTGTTATGTAAATATTATAAAATAGTAAAATGTTCACCCCTAAAGGGGAAAAATGTGTCCACGTCTAAGGTGAATAGTGTACGATACTGAAAATATGCTATATATTTCTCGTTGGATGAGACATTACTGTGTCCTAAATGCGAATACTATTTGTATTACTACTGGTATTTTGCGTATTATCTCTTAATACCCGAATCGTATTGAACATATTCATTTTGACTGGGATTGTGGTAGATCAAGGAGAAAGTTTTGAAAAACACTGCATCATTGAAGTATGTAGGTTATATACTCGTTCGTCAGTACAGGTTTATAAAGAGGATGTATTACCGTGACCAGTTTCTCTATTTACTTTAACTTCGGAGAATTGAATCTCCTAAGTGACATTTGAGCATTCTCATATTTTATAAATGACTTATGGAACCTGATAAATTTCTCCGTAGTGAGAAATTTATTTTAGAAGGGGGCCAAATTTCTCTCCCAAAATGTATTGATGTCATCTGTAAAGTTAATGTCCTTAATATATTTTAACGTTATTCAATTTTCTAACTGTCCTCTGCCATCCTCCCACACACACCCAATCTTCCCTTCCCCCTGTATATATTGTCTGTCGCACGTTCCATGAGAGATTCCCTTGTTGTAAAGGACAGTGTATCTTGTGATTCCTGCCGTAAACCCAGAGAACGAGTACCATATCTCATCTCGAAGCACGCAATTGCAATACTAAAATGAAATGCGAACAAGTCCTGAATGTATTGACGACATTGAGTGGAACTAACCGCTGCTATTGTTCTTTCACTCACAGGAAGTGAGTCATGAGAGATTCTACTTTGTGTGTGGATGACTTCCTGGATGTCACCGTGATTTGTGATGTGTTGCTTTTAAGCTTGAATCCGGTTGCAATTTTCTCCACGTACAAATCCATCCTATGTCATGGATGAAAGCATTGATTATATAATTTTTGCAAATCACTTTGCCTCATTAAATTTTACATGGAACTATATTACTTTAACATGTGATAAAAAGACATTCATTGTAATATGTACGTAACTAAATGTAATTTAAATCGAATGTATTATTTCACTGATGTATTGGATTGATGTCACATTTTGGCATCACTTGTGGAGAGTTGTCCTTAGCTGCATGTGTCCTCCTTTCACTCAATCTTGCCCAATCTTTATGTATTGCATTCTATTAGTATTTAAATAAACTATTTTTATTCTTATTGAGATATTATATCCCTCAGAGCGACTAGACTTAAGTACCCCCCCAAAATGTTTAAATGATAGTTTGCATCATTTTCTATCTAGTGGCGATGAATTTTCATACCCTTAGGGCGCAAAATTTTTATTTATTAGAATTTAAATTACTATGGACTTATATGGAGAAACTTTCGCGGGCTCGTGATTTTTTTGTTGATATTCTGGCAAAAGTACCAGCTTAACATAGCGAAAGAAACCTACTAAAACACTGCAAATGGAAATACGATGTTAAGATTTTCAAACCTTGCGGGGCATTTAGAAGAATAATACGCCAAAAACTGTGGAAAATACTGTTCTAACGGAAATTGTGGCTGCATCACGTGACTGAAAATAATGCGCCCTTGTCAAAGGAAGCGTCAAACGACAACCTATATGTGTTCTCAAGTTCTAAGATCACAAAATAATTGTCCTCATCGAATAGTTCAAATCAGTAGAATGAATTATTAGTCAATAAGAACAACGTTGATGAATATTTCTGTTTCGAGAATAATTACCAAATTGACTTCAGTCCATGCGGATATAATACCTTAATTTATGATATGATGGCTTTACACGACGCGAACATGCATAGTACACGAATGACTCCTCTGAAGCCTAAGATAGTGGGTTCGAATCCAAAGTAAAGGTTAGGAGAGTTCTCATCATGCGTTCTTCTTATGGCAAGGGAGAAGAAAAAAAATACACACAATGAAATTGCACATTCGTGCTAGCCTCATTGTAATCATTCATGTGTGTAACGATCTTTACTGGTAGTGCACCGGTGGAACTTAGCGTACTCTGGAGGTGTTTCCAACTAATCTAAGTGCGCAAACAGAATAATAATATTAATAATAATAATAAGAAGAATAAAAATTGAAACATATCTCGCGATTTATAAAGAATTAGTACGGTATAAAGATAGAGAATAATAATAATTACAATATTAATTTTTATTTATCATTATTATCATGAAAGAATGATTAGGGATAAGATGGGAAAAATTCCCCTCTGCGTTGCATTATGACAAAGAAACCGAATTTATTTTTTCAGGGCATAGCAAAAATTCTGAAAAATGTATCGTGCCTAATAATAACGCGTTGCTCAATATATTTGTTGCAATTCAGGTGTCCAAAACGTCACTTCTTCCTGCTTAATATTGTGAAGTCTATATATGGCAGAGTTGGAGACGATTAAGTACTGTCTCGATGAAATAATTCTTTATCATATTCTAAAATGTCAAACTAATCAAGTAATCCAATTATCTATATTCCATTCTGTAAGTCGGTAGTGCACTAGAATAACCATTGGACCTAACGCAATAGTTTTGGGGTAACTTCATTCCCTGGAGTGGTGTATCTCCTCCGCCAAGTGCGACCCCTCTCTAGAAATCTTGGTTAATTTATTGGCTATAAAGACTGCACCCTATGACAAATAGAGCTATCTGCCGTGAGTGATAAAGTAAATCTGCTTTTCGAAGAAATGACTTCCCGCAAATTGCACATTCGCGAGTTCCCTTACCGGGGAACGGTGTATCTCGATTTCAGAACGTCTCTTTCTTTTATTACTGTCTCCCCAATGATAAGGCGCTTTTTGTGGAAGGTTATTTTGATCAAATATCTACGGAGCAGGGGTGGAACCATGGTGTCGGTTTGCGTGGTTACAAAGGTATGTATTTGTAATTGTTGCTCAATTTTATTCAAATAAGAATTTTTTTAGACAAAATTGACGGTCGTTGTGTATCGGATACAAATATTTATATCGTTAAAATGATTTCAACTTTTAACAACTTTTTGTCGGGGTAGGAGCTGGGAGACCGGATATGTTTCTCTACATCAATGGTGTAAAGAAATGAAGCACGAGAACGGGATTGCGTTCATCCGCGTGCTCAGAGATGTAAATCTTATCGAACGGTAGTACGGGGTTCACAAATCCTTTTCCTGGTATCTGCGACAACGCGTTCCACAGGTTACTGCGCGATGATACTTCTGAGTTTGTTGTATTGTCAAAGAAAATTTGTAAAAGTTATTGGAACACAAAGCAATATATTTGTTTTGATTATATGCAAAATTATTATGTATGTATATATAATAATAATAATTTATTACTCTGCAACTGAGTAATGCACGGTTGCTGATAGAATGACATAATAAGGCGTTCAATAACAAATTCAGTACCCAAAATATGTATAAAACAAACACACCCACGTGGTAGAAAATGGTTAGAAAATTAGTACAGAAGGTAACAACGAGAATGAAAATACAGAATTAATTATCTACATGAGACCCAAATCTGCAGGTAATTAATTCTTTAAATGTGTTTTTTTCTCGTTCTTACCATCTGTACTAATTTTATAACCATTTTCTACCATGTGCGCTCACGCGTGTGTGTATGTTTATTTATAGATATATGACGGCTATGCTTGTTATTTAACGCCTTATTATTTTTACTTTTATCATCTCTTTTTTTATCTACCATCGAGCAATAATGAAACAAAAGTCTATCAATCTTCTCATGTTCAATAATAATAAATCAATATAATCAGTTGAAAGCACTGCCTTAGGCGGACTACATTTGAAACTTTTGTTCTATTAGTAAATTTTGTTTGTGTGAATCGTTAAAGAGATCTGTTCGCATCTTTAAAATTAGCTCTGCTGTATTCATAAAAATAAAACAACTGGAAGCGCGCTATTTCCATTTTTTACATTTGTTCACATACGATCATTCTTGTTTTCTATCATAATTATTTATTGAAAAATAAAGCCTTCAGTTTGTAGGAAAATATATTTTCTTCAATCTCCTACGAAAAAAAAATGTACGCAAATGTTGATGAAGACAAAAGGTAGTACAGTAGAACCAATACTGACTTTTTTCATTTATTTATTGTATGTCAAGTTTACATCTCAAGATATTACATGACAATCATCTCTATCCATCATTTCATTCCTTCTTTTATGTTCCATTCTCAAAATAAATAAATAAATGTATTGTCAAAAAACCAGTACAAACTGCGTATGACCACGTGTAGGACAATAAACTAATGTACTCTCCGGAAGCAATCACAAATTTGCCATCTACAAATTTGGAAACAGCTCATATGTCTCTTGTAAATCCATTACATCATGTAGTCTGTTGTGATTTGGTACAGTTATTAACCTCCTAATCATGATTCGCAGTATTGGACTCTAATTACCATTCCTTGGGTGTGAAACGAAGCTTTTACTGTGAATGTCTGTTAATGCGTCGATGGCTTAGCATCGCATCCTCCCATCATTGTATTTGCGTCACTTCACAGAATCGTTGATTTTAAGTGACAAAATTAGTGCAGTATTAATGGATATCTTTGTGATTTAGTCCGTGTTAATGTATTTCTTAGGTCTAAATATTTCTTTCTTTTTTTCAAATTGATTTTTTTCCTGATCCTGTTCAGATTTCCAGTTTTAGAACTTCTTGGTTTCGGATTAAAGAAGTCCAACTCTATTTCCGAAAGAAACCGTGACTCATGACGGATTGCATACCACGACTTCCAAAGATACTTCGGTATATCATCCGCTGGGCTAGGATTCGAACGATTCGGGTCATTCCATTATTATTATTATTATTATTGTTATTATTATT
>NNCF01126795.1:209274-227251 GCA_002313205.1 Laupala kohalensis
TATATATATATATATATATATATATATATTGCGTAGTATTTTTATTCAAAGAATTCACGTCATGACGCGTCATTAACTTAGAATAAAAAGTGAACTCTTTTCATGGAAAGGTACCAAAGCCCCGTGAGTTTTTAAATCTTCAGAATTTCATGATTCTAACGAAAAACTACTCACATAAATTTTCAATTTGTTCAATACATACTGAGACTCGCCATTAACCCCGCAATACCCCGAAAATACTTAGTTATTGGGAAATGAATGGAATTGAGTGATCAAATAATTGACTGAAAGAATAAATTGATTATGTCGGTTATATTTAATCTGAAAATAATAAAAATTAAATCTATATATTGTCTATGGTATAGAAATCGGAAAAAGTAAGTGTTGAAATTAATTGAAGGTATTATTGATGACGACCATTATTCGGAAGATAAACACACACATCAAATTCAAAAGTCTTTATTACACCACTAATAACAACAGTTAAAAACAATTTAAAGATTAAAACACATTTCGACCTGGATTTGGGTCATCACCTGGTGCATAGCAAATTAAATTTGAAGGACCAGTACTCACTGTCAACACGTTAAATAATGACAAGTCAAATCAGTTATTCTTCAATCGCATAACTGTTGGCTATGAAGCTTACAAATATGTCTCCCGGAGCTCAATTACGTGACGCAAGGCGGACAATCCACTGAAAATCCACTGTGTAGAACGTATTTTCCTTCTGTCTGGATTTAAAATAATTCGTTATTACGTACATATTTGCATACAATACTGAAAACTGTGTATTTTTTGTCAACGGAAGTGAAAACTTAAATTTATCACGAAAGTAGAAAAATATGGAAATTAACGTATGACTATTATATGAGACTTCTATAACATTATATGATTCTTATATGATTATATCAATTTACTAGACCAATTTTTCTTTGAAACTTGATGTAACTGTTTGTATGTTTGTTTAACAATGCAAATAAATATTTTATTCATTTATTTTATTTGAGAATTGTTTTAAAATTTTGAATGTTCATGATTTATGATTTTAAGTTTCTTCTCGAAGTCCGGGTAGTTCTGTTAGTTGTATATAAATACACATAGAAGAAACTCAATATCTATCAAAATTAAAATGTTTATCTTTGCAATTAACTCTGTAACTCCAATGAGTCTTCAATTAAAAAAAAATCAATGTGATGTTTACCACACATTTTATTTCTGTTTCGTCTTCTGTTATTGTATCCGAAATATCAGTCACAACTGGAGTATAAATAAGAGGACGTAAACGGCTTGGGTGTGTTGCGTCATCCGTCGTAGCGAAGTAGGAGTGGGTTCATACGTTGCGGCACGCCGAAGAGTGGTGGGAGATGGAAGAGGCAGCTACGACACGACGGCGAGACAGACGACGAGACAGACTTGCACGAAGGCAGGATAAGGACGAGAATTGGATGATCCGTTCCGGAGGTTCAACTTCACAGGCGGAAAAGACGTGCTTGGAGTTCTAAGGAGTTTACCTTCAATGTTGGGCATCTTTCTCTTAAGAATCCATTACATGGGATATACGAAGAGAAATCCGGGAACAATTTTCTTTGTTATTCAATTATGATATTTGTTTTGGAAGAAAAATGTTTTAAATGTATTGGTAAATTATCCGAAAAAAAAAAGATCAACCTTGTTTTTTTAAGTGCTGGATTACATATTTAGACTAAATTAGTACATAAATTTGCTGTCAAATAAACTAATTTACGTTCCGAAAGCAAGGAAGGGACCAACCCATCAATGCCGATCAAGGGCCCTAAGGCAAAGGAGGATTTTACATTACAGCACACTTCTAAGATATGAAGAAGAATAGTTCGCAGGCTGCTTTTAATTACTAAATGACGAGTGTTTTAACTACTGTTATTTTTAATCACAACTAAAATTTAAGATTTTATATTTTTTTAATGTTTAGATGTCAATATTTTGCCCTAGGTTTTAAAGATTAGAGACAACGATATCTTATTGTGTTCATCATTAAATATCTTTTCGAAAATGGGTTACTTAATTGATAAAATATAATTGGTGCTTAAAAAGTCTCACAAAACTATAAGAACACATTTAAAAATTCAACACTTTTCTATAATATTTCGTGTGGTTCAAAAAAAGCAAAATTTTGCAATCAATTTTTTACCTTACTAATTTTATTGTTGTAATTACTTAGAGTCACAAATTACAAATGAGTAGATCAAAGTCTGAACCTTACATTTCAGATGCGAACCGAGAACAGACAACGCTCTGATACATAGTTACTGATGCGTATATCAAATATATACAACTTTTATTAGCAAATGTGAGTGCTTGGACGAAAGGAGTCATATGAATACTCTATTAGCAGATCTTTTATAGAACGTATGTCCAGAAATGTTTAATCATGCCTCTTCTTACACAGTTCCAAACACCCGGTAGTGGATAAAGAATGACGTAAACAGCGTCAAAATGGTGTTCACGGATACGGATGAGATGCTTCAATGAAAGGGATGAGTCACATTTTCTGCTATTCATTCGCACGTCATATTAATGTCCTTTTGGGGAGTGGTTTGAAATTATTTTATTCATTTGGATTACAGAATTACTAAAGTATTATTTGTTAGGTATTGATGTGACGATCTATGTAATTAATTTATTATTTATTAACAAATTCAAACAATATTATTCATAAAGTTTATTAAAAATGAAAGTAGAGTCGAAATAAAGTAAGATATATTATCATAAAAATTCCCTAACAACAAGATGTAGAGGAGTATCTTTTAACCTTTTAAATTAATATGTCATTTATAATGATTAGTTTAATAGTGTGATTATTTTTCTTCGTTTCTTCAGGAAGAAGTTGTTACTCTTGAAGAATCAGATTGCTGTCGATTTCATTTAAAGTATTTCGATACGACTGAATTACGACTCTAGTTATTGAGAATTTAGAGTATATTATTTAGGAAAATAAAAAATCTAGCAGTACCTATTGACCTCTTGATAAAGAGTCATATCAAAGAAATTAGGAAAATTTTGCGACGATGAGAAAAACCAGAACACTAGCATCTTATAAAATTACATTTACATCTCAATATCTCAAATAAAATATAATAGTTGTTAAAATTCTAATTCAATTTTTGCGTTTACGTTATTATTTAATCATGTACATTTATCTTTACTGTTGAAGTAATGATTTGTTTTTCTTCCTCTGTGCATTTCACAAAGATCTATTGTTTTTTGCCGGGCTCTATACCATCCTTAGCACTCTCATGTTATTCCAGATATATCCTACGAGCAAGTGGAAAAATATGTCTCGGAGGTCTCTGTGAAAATCTGATAATTTGTTGGTTTTTACTTTGAAGAGAAAAACAGGACGATCTCTTTTCAAACGAGAAAAAATATTTTTATTGTGATCAGAGAATGAAGAAGGAAGATAAAACGAAAATACCAATATCGGGAATAAGAATTTCTTTATAAAATAAAATCAAATAATAAACTGTTAAAATATTTAGAAGTCACGTATTAATTACTTAACAAAATAAGAAATTATGGAGTATTTACTATCCTAATAATATTTTTTTTAGTATGTGTTGTTTTTTAGTAGAAAATATTACAACAAAAAGGAGCCTATTTCTTCATGAACATGACATAGCAAACTAGGAGTTTACATTATGGAACACTTAACATAAAAAGTCGTCGTTTAGAATTTTTCAAACGTAGGATTTATTTTTGATATTTCGTAAGATGTAGCAAAGAAGATTTAGTGTGGCTACGTAGAGAGCTGGACATGACTACTGGAAAGCTACCTCTATGGTTGGGATTGAAATATAAAGAGATCTTAGAAATATTATGGCCTCAGTGCATGAACTTTAAATAATACTTAAAACAGTAATAGCGCAGACTTAAAAATTCAAACTAAATAGTTCGATGTTATTAATGCATTATATTGTTTTTCTTTAGAACTAGCGGGAAACACTAGACTTTTCAGTGCAATTTTGTATTCTTTGATTTTAAATTTAGAAATTATCATCAACAATTTTTTTAAATCTATAGAACAAAATTAAAATGCGTACATGTATCGGAGAAAATAAACTTTTATGAGCTCTTGATGATGACAGTAAGCAACTGTTGAAACGTTGTGAACTTCCGTTAAAAACTTAGTTTACGTACAAGGTCGAACTAAGTGTTTCCATTAAATTTATATTACGTTTATTGATCAAGTTTTTCGTTTTACTTTATTTCATAGACTCGCTTTTTTTCGCTAGGATTTTATCCCAGAACCTTATTTGAGGTTTCGACGGAACACATTCGCTGGAGGTGTTAACCGTCATTCGCTTTTTGGTGAAATCATGTGCCAATTGTGGTTATCTCCAAGGCATCGCCGGGGATAAATAAAATTGTGATTAATAGTAATAAATTTATTATCAAAAAAGCAGTACAAACTGCGTATGACCACGTGGAGGACAATAAACTAATTTACTCTCCGGAAGCAAGCAAGGGACCATCCCATCAATTCCGATCAAGGGCCCTAAGGCAGAGGCGGATTCAAAAATTTCAGCAAAGATTCCTAGAAAAGATAAAAAGTTAGCTACGAGTTATATATGTTTGTAATTTAACTAAAAAAATTTACATCTACAAATTATTATCGAACTATAGATAATTCTGAGTATAGTGTTTAAAAATCATAAGAATTGAAATAACACTAAATTCACGATTTATTGTTACAATAAACACGCCCCTAGACAAAGCCTAGAGAACCTGTATAAGAAATCCACCTCTACCCGAAGGAAAATCGGATCAAAACCCGGGCCTGGATGATTGTGTTTGTATTAAAATTATTTTAGGAATTAGTATATTTGCTTGCAAATGGAACTGACTCTTATTTCATCCTCTTCGTGCCGAGGCAATGGAATTGCGGAGCTCCCATGAATTCGCGAACCCATTGAGTATGTAGAGGCGTGGGTCCCGTGTAACACGTGGCGTAGTCATTCACTCATCATCATTCACCCTAGGGAAGCACAATAGATCAAACGTTGGTCGCAGTGCGTTCGGCATACATTGCCCTCCCTTATTAAACTGGAACTGTGAAAGCGATAAGCATACGACGGGAACACTTTGAATTTTTTGTGTGGAAAAACGACCTATGGGTAAATTACGATTTTTATGTGATGAAATGACGTCAGAAACTTCAAAAGACCTACAATTTTAGCGCATGCGCGAATCTCCGTCATTTCCGTCTCTGTCCATTTCCTCCCTTCTACATACGCAGAACTGCTTACGTCATCACAGAAAAATAGTACTTGAGCAAGCACCTAATTTAAAAATATTTTTGCAAGGAAATGAAACGATTATGTTGTGGTAGTATGAAGTCACGAGAGGGTCATGATTAGCTTGGGAAAAGGGAATAATTGAAAGCATTTTGATATTGTTCAACAATATTAAGTAAATAAGTAAGAATTCACTGTTAAAAACATGTTATATGAGAAACAAAGTAGTGTTTTCTTTATCTACGGTGGAGATCAGGATCTGTATTACCGCTGAGAAACTCCAAAGGCCGAGTCGAAAGAAAGAAAATGCAAATACAAATAAATTAACGTTGAATGCATTGTGTTTGAATCCTGAGAAAGAGAATCTAATACTTCAGATTTCTAAAGTAAGCAATGACCTTTTACTTGGGGAAATGTGAGAAGTAGTGGAAGGGATTTTCCTCTCTGACCGATCTTTTTATACCGGTAATGAATTATTTATAAGTCACCGGAATTTTCATAATTTTTGTTTAAATGAACTATCTCATGTGGTTGTGGTGGTTTTGAGGTTGAAAAATATTCCCAGACTGAATTCAAATAATAAATAAATGTCTTGCATGAAATTTAAAAAATCCTTTATTGTCAAAAAAGCAGTCACAAAGTGCATATGTTCATATGGAGGAAATAAACTAATTTTTTCCCCAGAATCAAGTATGGGATGTCATCTGTCTTGTTACGTTAAGAATGTTTCTTGTTATGTTTGATTACTAACCATTCGGATCGCATAAAATTATTTTAAAGATAATACGGTTATAAAAAGACGATACGGATGTAGCAAGTTATCTTGGGTGCGGGGGGGGGGAGGCGAAAGTTTGTCAACATCCCCCCACCGGGTAGTTTCGTCTTCCGAGGAATAACATCTTTTATTAGTATTGGAAATAAAATACATTTATGACAGCGGAAGTATTTTTTTTGTTTTCACTCTTGTACTTGCATTTGCGTGGTTCTTTTGAAATGTACTTCTGTATTCAATAACATTGTGCTGCATATAGAAATCCTTTACCATTCGGGACGAAATGCAGTGGAAAGGATAAGTAGTGTCATGTAATGTACATCCTGGTGATGTTAACTAAAAACAGGGCTCTAGATATTGTAAATCGAATGGAAAAAAAATATTTAACGAGTTTAACGCACTCTTTTATGTATTTCAGAAAGTGAAGTCAAATTAGCTACTGGATACCCGGGCCAGAATGAATATAAAACATATTTTTGGTTTAATTTTTACAGTTCCTAATACTTTTGCGTGTTATGATTGAATATATAGGGGTAAGAAGCTCATTGAAGGTCATTGAGGGAAACTAGGACGTGAACTTCCTAGCGAAGGTGGAGACTGGTCGCGTGTATTCTCAGAGGAAGCATCAGGGCGGAGTCGCGGGACGCAGTGAAGCGGATGGCTACATATCTGCTCTCGATTAGTAGTGCATCGACGGCCGCTGTCGTTCTCTCGTATGTTCGCCCGTGCGAGAGCTGTGTCTACCTTCCCTCATCTTTCCTACTCTTCTCTTCCTCATACGGGTCTTCCTCCGTGATGTTGCTGCCGACCTCGTTCGATTTTGTGGTTGCGAAATTGTGTTGCTTTCATTGCTAAGAAGGTTTGCCTTCTGAATATTAAACTCCCCATTTTCTTTTCTTTCGCTCTTCTTCACTACATTGCAGCTTTTTAGTTTTTATTAAACATTCACTCTGAGATATAATCCTATACATAACACGAGCAATAGTTTATGTATTGCTATTTTTTTTTAGATTTAATCTAACAATTTTTATTAAATTTACAAAATAGATGTTTTTGGTATAAAAAGTCGATTTGACATGTTTACTTTTCTGATAAAGATAGTTTGATGATACAAAAATGAAATAGCTCTTCGAATAAAATGATGAATATCTCGAGAAGCAAAATTAAAGAAAAAAATATCATGTTTCGTGATTACTATGTCTACTACTATCTAAACGCAAGGAAACAAAAAGAACTTTCAATTTTTTTCTTTGAGCTCAATAACACAAAAGTTGTCAAAAATAAGTATGGATTGATTGATATATTATTTAACCTCCAACTATTTTTCAAAAATACGAAATAGAAATACTGAAAAAACAAAAAAAACTTATATACTATAATAAAATTGAAGTACAGTCGGAAAATGAAATCCCAAAAAGAGCCGGAACTAAATGAACAGAGGAGAGGAAGAAAAATCATAGCGAAAGTTTAAAGGAAGTGTGGAGACAGAGGAAAATGAACAGTTAAATCATATGGCATTGCGTCAAGGGTCTATTCGCTAATAATAATAATAATAATAATGAAATTGAACAACAGGATAATACAAATTTAGATTGTGGGCCAGATTTTTTTACGTTCTTAGTCATACCTCTAAACAGACCATGTGGTCTTAGTGGCAACGGCAGTTCAAATTCCCCGTAGAACGAGTATGTTAGTGGTGTGGGTGTGTTCCATTCATCATTTTTATTGAAGTTTTAGGCCACAAACCCTCAACCCATTCTGAAAGAACATTTTAGTTCGAGTATAACTGTTCGTGGTGTTTCGCTATGTAAAAGAAGTAACATTCGTAATCTGCTTTAAAGTAGAACTTTTTTCTTTCCAGAATAAAACTGTTGGAGTTGTTAAAATCAAATTTTTCTCTAGAATCAATATTTGTATTTATGGAAATAGTCTACCTATATTAACATGCGTGTAAACTCGACGCCGAAACTAAAAAGTTTTCGATTTTTATGTGTATTTATATGTTTGATTTAAGTTTTTAGAAGTATTGCGTCTGTCAACCTACCCTTAGGATCAATCAAATTCTATTCGCTTGTCCGGATCGGCATTTATTCCGGGTGGTCTTCCTTCCCGGTGTGTGGGCTCCTTCGACATTATGTATCCAATTCTATTTCGAGCTTTCCCTTCCGGATACTTCAGCCCTCCCTTGTTCTTTTCCAGTTTTCACCTTGTGCTCAGTCGACAACACTCACGTTCCTTGCTGCTCAAAACTTCCATTTCTCGGTTGCTGCATTTGTATTATCCAGTTCAAACGTGTTCTTTTCCTTCTTTTTGTGTGTGTGAGGTTATATCTGGAACTTCCCTTATATTTCAGACCTTAGTTTACTCTGAAGATCATACAGCCTCCCCTCTCTAGTTATATTGTTTTTTTTTCTCTTTCTATCGAGAAAACATATTTTGTAAAAATGTAACTGTTAATATCTGTGTGAATAACATTTTAAACAAATTATCTGAACGCAAAATTGAAAGAACCGTGTACTCAAAAACTAATGTACTGTTAAATTCAATTTTGCTTATAGATTTTAATTCACGCAATTACTAAAGCGGTCTCAAATTTCTATAATGTATCGTTTTAACTTTATTTGATCACATCTAAATATACCTACCTTTATTTAACCTTCTCAGCTATAGAGTAAATGCTTGCAAAACAGAGAAGAAAAAACAAGGAAAGTAGATGCAAAAGCAAAACAAACGTAGGAGCCGTGACTTAAGGATAAAGATTAAAAGGGATCGCGATTCCTCAAAACGTTTTGGTTGTTATTCAACATAAGTATTGTTCACGATTATTTAACATGAAGATATTGATTTTCAAATTAAAGATAAACATCACTTTTACGTAATGTGTCCATGTTCAAATGGATATTGCAAGGCTAGAATTTAGAAGATAGTACGAAGTTTTCATACACGGCCACATATGCGGTACATGAGAAGTCATGGAATGCCTATATCTAAAAGATCAAAAGTAGTGGCATGGTATGAAAAAAGTAAGAACTCGCACATGGAAAGAAAATTAAATAGCATACAAAGAATTGTCTACTACCCTGAAGTGGAATGTATTGGAGCACATTCACCAAAGCTCTGCAGGTGCTGTTAGGAGTCTTACCAGTGGATTTGGAATCGATAAATATTGTTTAAGAGCGAGGACACGACGAGGTGAAACGGTGCAGTTAGGAGATATACGGCTAGATACGAGAAGTAAAGGATGGAAAGGAAAGATAAATAATGAACTAGTCAATTGTAGGAATATAAGATGGGAAAAAGCGAAAGAGGGGAAAACCACTTTCAAATTCATAACAGATGTAATATTCAGCTATAAGATTAGGAAATGGATCCAACCAACATTATCAGTTTATGGAGTATTAACAGGACATGGAAATTTGAGAGATTATTTGTTTAAAAAGAAATTAACGGCTAGTAAGTGGTGAATATGTGGCAATGAAGAAGAAATGGTGAATCATACGTTACATAATTGTGCACTAGTTGATGAAGAAAGAGCACGATGGATAGGAGAACTATTTTATTCTCCAGAAGCAAGAAAGGGACCATCCCATCAATTCCGATCAGGGACCTGAAGGGAGAGGCGGATTTAAAATTTCACATACTCGTAGCGATAAAAATAGTTCGGCACGTGTTATAGTATTAACATAATACCGAAAAATATTATATTTAATAAAACGCAATACAAAACTCACAGTACAATATTTAATAAAACACAATACTCGTATGATACTTTTAGAATAGTTTGTGAGAACATCCCTATTTCGAGAGTAAATGCGTGCTCACACTTCAAAGTTAACCCTGAATACATCGTATTACCTACCAATGTATCCAACTCAATGGTTTTGTTCTGAAATGTGAGAATCTTTAATTAACAATATTAGTAATCTTATCAATATCTTCCTCCTGACTAAACCTCAGTATTCAGATGAAACCTCTAGAATAGTGTGTGAGAACATTCCCCATTTCCAGTTTGCTCATTACTTCGGTAGTGAGCTCCTTGTGTGGAACCACAGTTCACCACACACTCACTTGACGTTGCGTTGGCGGCTTCTCTCAGTGACCGCAACACCCGACGGCGAATCAACATTCGTCGCCTTCACGCCTTCGCACCCACTTGTACTCCACCGCGCTCAAGTGTCTCGCAACCAGCCGCAACTGCTACGGAATTTCACCCCTTACGAGCGACGGCGCTCATGTCTGTCAATGTAGGTGGGATACAGCTTCTGTGGTCAATGCTGTTGCGACGTCGTTGTCGCCGTGTTTGCGGTACGTGTGCCTTCGGTGTTGCCATCTTGTCTTCCAACATATTTTGTCAAATTTTGAATTAAACGCCATAATAAAATCGAGGAACATAGTAAGAAGCATCAAAGCACAAAGGATAGCCTGGCTAGGACACGTAGAAGAAGAGATAATCGCCCAGAAGAACACACGTTGGAAGACGACTGCAACGAGGCCGAAAGGAAGATCCAAAATCAAATGGGAAGATGACGTCTTGGAAGATCTAAGAAGAATGAAGATCAGGAACTGGAGGAAGGTAGTTAGGGAAAGGAAGAAGTGGATTGTTGAGCAGGCCAAGGCTCACACTCAACTGCCTTTAGAAGAAGTTCCTCATATTTGTTCCATCCCCCATCAGTTTGATTTTGTTATGAACATCCTTCAGATTTCCGTTCCCAACTACGAGACATCTTCAAGTCTCCCGGAATCGCGATGTCCATTAGAGTTTTTAAAGTGCAAATTCATTTTTAAATAATTAAATTGTGTTTTGGAAGCCCTGAGATGTATTTAGAATTCATGTTTATGAGGAAATTTTACTAAGGGGAAATTAAAGTGAAATATCTTGAAACGGTCTCCGTTCCATGCACTTCCCGTCATATGATTCCTGACATTATTTCCACAACTTACTCCATTCCGGCTTCCTTTCTACTACCAACTTTCTTATACCGTCTCTCTCACCTTTTTCTCCGTTATCTTCATGATTCCCTTCTTCATATTATTTTGGTTTCTTGAGTATTAATCACCATTTGTGGTCCGTGTTGCTTACCCTACGACCCAGAGTACCAATCCAGTTCATCATAGACTTGTTTCCTCATCTTGTCACTTTCTCCTCTTCCTTTCCGTCTCGAGACACACGCTGTGTGCTCCGATCCTTGTGCCACACGACGGCGTGCATTCGCATCATGAGCGCGTGCTGTGGCCGCCGCCTCCACCGACACGCGATCGATGCGCGCACGAGGTCAGGGCGCGGTCGGGACGTTGAGAACGTGAGTTGGAGATGATTGAAGATGTAATGACAGCGTATGCACTTTGCTTAAACTATGGATGTTTTCGACGCAGATCAGAACGACGATAATAAGGGAGAAAGAAACAACTTTTTTTGCTTGATCTTCCAGTTTGGTGGTTAATGGATTATACTTTGGGGAAACTCATTCGGGAGATCACATGACGGAGAAATGTAATGTGTTTAGTCTGGGAATTGTATGTAAGTGGTACAGATAAGTGAAGCAAATGTGTTGNCGAAATGAAGTGCGGGAATTGTATGTAAGTGGTACAGATAAGTGAAGCAAATGTGTTGAGTATGTGGACTGAGTTTTTATTTCTTTATCCGATTATCGTCCTTAAAGCACCTCCACTAACTGAATGATATGATGTGTGAATCATGGATGGAATGGAATGAGAAACAGTTATACCATCGGACACTATGGAACTGTGAGACTAAATGCAATGTCAGTCATCCTATTTGAATTTTTTTGATGAAATCGGTTATTACTGTACATGTTTCAATTGGTTTCGTGAAAACGTAGTCACATCTGTATGCTTTAGTAATAAGAATTCAGTAGTTTCGTTTGAAAATTACCCTTAACTGTTGCTTGTGATGCCAATCTGATCATATGTTCCAGAATACGATTGCAATGCTAATCGGATGCATGTGTGTTTATTCGTATGCGTTTTATTTAAAGTGCCTTATATTTAAATAAGTATTTTAACTGCATCATGCAGCCGAGAGATCAGTTTAAGGACAAATCAATTGAAACCGTGTTCAAGCATGAAAGAATGATTTCAAGTACCGAGGGGATATGGATACGACATTAACGTACGTACATGCTAATATTGCATGTAACATAACAGTGGTGTTATGATTGAATTGCTGTTGCGTTAATTGGTTGCTCGAAGCAGCATTGATATTGTTCGGAAAACTACTCAGCCGTGCTAAGAAAATAGATCGGAACTGGCAATTGAATGGTCCAATTGCACTGGAAACACACTGTTGGTTATTGGAACGTATTGAAATGTGGTTAGAGTGGTTTTCATACGGAACGTACTAAAAATGTTACCATTGAAAATCTTTTGCTAATATATATTATGGTTTATTTATTTTTAAAATTTCATTAGCATGGTTTATACGGCTAGGTCTGCACATTGACTTAACTGTTTGTGTGAATAAATTGGAGGGTGAGGGAGAATGTAGTAAGCTTATATGAGTAATAATTGAGTAATGTTATGGGATGACCATCATTGTCATGTGTAGAATTTTACCAATTTAACGTACTCTGTTTCAAAATATACGCATTATCGACCAAATACGCATCAGCGGAGCAATATAATTTCCGTACGTTAATTACTTAATTTCGAATTGAGGAAAACACTAAGGGACGTTCCGCTACACAATACCACTATTACTTTTTGATACTTCGCCCTGAAACATACGTGTTTTAAGCTATATTACCAAGAAAATATTTTAATTATAATCCAGACCCTTTTTCTAAATTTCTTTCATGAAATCTCTGGAATAAAATAAGAACAAAATTGCAAGGTCTTTTATTGCATTAATGCTTTTTTTTTTCATTAATTATTTACTGAGTTTTATGAATGAAAATTTTAAGAAATGACCTAAATTAAGAAAGAACTTGTGAGACAGTGTGGTAGTGAATGTTAAACAATTATTTCTCCTCATTCATTGAAACACGTAAACGCGGGAACGTAACGAGAAACTGGAAAACACAGCAAAAGAGAAGCATTTGAAAGAGAAGAAAGTCAACGAAGTTCAGCGAAAGGGAAATGGAAGCAAGTGTTGCTGGGTGGTTTAGCGCCAACCCTTTATACCAGGAGTCTCCAAACTACTGCCATCGGACCAAGTCCAACCCGCTTAGGGATTATGTCTTCGAACTACCGAATCTAAGTGAACAGATATTATGAGTTAGAAGCAACTTTAAAAATCTCTCCTACAGAAGAAAGACAAAGAATGGTGTGTTTAAAAAAATCTTCACAAATTCATTTTTTTTTCAACCCTGTATTACGAGGTTTTTAATAAAGAAATTACTTTTCTTTTTCAAATGTTAGTTTAATATATTTTTAAGACCTAATTTGTTAGTTATCATTAAAATCATGGTAGTTAGGGAAGCCTATCCAAAAATTATTAGTAGTTAAACTACTAAATATTGTAGGAAGGTAGTCTAGTGATAGCGTCTTCGTTTCTACGATATCGTTAAGTGGTAGAGTGTGGATTCAAACCCTGGTCGGTCGAACTACGTAAGGTTTTCGGTTGGGGTTACCCTCAACTACCTGGCAAATGTCGGTTCGGTACCATAAGTTCCATGGCAACCCAATATCTCTCCTTCCCAGTTCTCTCTCCCAAGTCACGGTTATGTCTGAGCCGAATGACCATAAGACACCCAAAAAATGCAGTTTAAGATTTTACAGTTCGACCCTCACAAAGTTTGTAGACCCCTGCTTTACACCCCAGTGTCTGACATACTCCGTTTAGCGCCGCCACGCCACCGTACTCTCTCCTTGAAGAAGCTTAACCTCGGCAGTCAGCCACTCTGAAACACGCTGTTCTGCCACGGAGCGCCGTGTTCTCTTTCGTCTTGGAGCCGAGTTGGTTTTCATTAATTAACTGAACGAGGAACTCTTCCGAGCGCCTCTCAGGTGTGTGGAGGACGAGCCCTAAACTTCGTTTGCGTTATATCCGCGACCCTCGTTGCTTGCACTTGCCGAGTAAACTTCATTCTCTGTTTCGTCTAGGAACGCTCTATCTCACGCGCCATCTTCGTAAGAGGTACACGTTGTACGAAGTACTCGGTCGGGGATGGAAATTACCACGTGAGCTCTTTTGTAACGAAGTTCAATTCGCTTTTTTTATGATACACTTCGAGTTCATTTGTGAAGCACGTGTGTAAACACTTTCCGGGGAAAAACTATTTTCTCGCTGTGAACAAAGCACATTTTGAGTTCAGAACGATATCCTGATGTGAGTAGTATTTCCCAAACGAATGACGCTTCAGTTCTGAAGCTTTTATGTGTTATTTGCGAGTCGTTTTTCATTTGCCACTCCTGTTATGATTTGAATTTCTGTTGCGCGTCGTTGTGACAAATAGTTAATAATTTTACTGATCTGATGAAAAAGAATTTAATTAACAATAGTAATAATAAATTTATCGTCAAAACAGTTACAAACTGCGTATGACCACTTGGAGGACAATAAACTAATTTACTGTCTGGAAGCAAGCAAGGGATCATCCATTCCGATCAAGGACCCTACGGCAGAGGCGGATTTAACTTCTAACAATAGAAATAGTACGTTACGTGTTATAAAATTAATATAATAACAAAAATAACACAAAAACCTTCTTTCAGAAGTACGAATTATTCAAACAAATGATTATTCGGAAATAATTGTTTGTAAGTCGTAACCAAAAAATAACACTGAATTCGAGATTTATTATTTCAATAGATTATTATATATCACTATTAATACGTTAGTAATTTTAATGATTTTTAACAGACTATGTTCACACTGAGAAAAAACTTAGGATGTCATTACTGTAGGATTGGATCTGAGATACAAATTCGGAGGAAGGAAAGAACTTCTCCAAATCTTTGGATATGACATCCCAATCTTAGAGTTTGGATACTATAAAGTTGGGGTGTCACTTGCAATGTTTTGGGGAAATCATTGCAATCAGTTCTCTCAGTGCAATAAGTAAATAATATCACATTCTTTTACACAACGTGCACAGCATAGTTCTTCGTCTTCTGCATCAGCGGTTACAACGTGAACTGTGTGTTATAAAATGTTTTCCAATTCAAAATAAATGTTTCTCAGGAACACCTATCCTCAAATTTCACATCCCTAACTCAATCACATTTTAAATCAACTTTACATGCATTGTTAGATGTTTAACATCATTTATTTATATCCCCTCACAAAAATAAATTCTGACCCAGATTTCCATAAATTGCTTTTGTACATTAGCAGTTCAAATAGCGTGTTATCATAATGCAAACGCGTTATTCCATCCAATTTCCCTCGCAAAATCCGAAGCGAAGGGAGTTTGTTCCGTCCGTGTTTCTCCTCTTTCTATTCGCCCCATGTCGGAGGAAAAGCAACCAACCCCCTTGGGTGGCGTTGTTCCGACCAACATTAGCCAGCCGCGTGGCTGTTGTGACGTGTGCTACGTTCCCCACGCCACACGTTCGCTTGCTGCCTCGCGGTGACATGTTCTCAAGTTCCTTTGGGAGAGATGATGGTTTGGGTGGTGCGGATGGAAAGTGAAGTGGAGATGGGAGAAAGATGATGGAAATGAGAGGATGTGAAAATTGCTTTCGTAGTACTGTGAACCGAACTAGCGAGGTTAAAGTTTGTTAGTGGACCGAATATGAATGGTGATGTTCTAGCACGAGAATGGATCTAACCGTCGAAGGTTGTGGTTTCAATTCTTGGGTATTTGTGGTTGTTGGAGGATGTTGATGGAGTGATGTGACCATAGTTTCATCAGATGTATGATAGCTCGGACATATGACTTAACCTAATTTTATATGACAGATTTAATTTTCATGAATTGTTGAGGTAAGGTCATATTTTATTAAATTATTGTATTGATTCTAGTTTTCTGATTATGTAGTATATATTTGTAAATTGAATCATGATTTCTTATGCACGTACAGACTTGCGGAAGGAGATGTTTTGAAATGTTGGCAAATTTATGAAAATTATTTAGAATGCGAGTACCGTAAGATTGGATTGCAGTAGATAAAGTATTTAGGTCAATAACGACTCATCGTAGATTATTGTTAGCCCCTACATCATTGGCAGAGAAATAAGAAAAATGAAAAAAATCGTGAAAAAATGTTATTGAAGGAACGAGGAAAACTTAGAAAGATTAATTCGAGTATTATCGTCCATTATATAATCAAGGTAAATTATGTAAGACTTGCGACCTTTTGATGCGTCCATTTATTTATTTAAAACGTTAAGTTATTTATTTATCTTAAAATGCATAATATTTAATGGAATAATTGTACTTATACTTTTACTTTTAAAGCTCTTGAAGGAGCTTTCGATTTCAACATAAATGTTGGCTCTTCCAACCAGAATAACGTTGCGCTTACAGTATGTCAGTGGTAGATTTCGAACTCAAGCACTCCCCCCCTCTCAAATGAGACAACAAAATTTCTTTTTTGTAAATGAATGAAATGGTTGGAACATAGACACATATTTCCATTGTGTACTAAAACAATATCCTGAAAGAATCTTAATTGCCTTGAATGTGCATCATTTTGCCCCAGATGTCTGAACCCTTTCCCCCGATATAAAATCTCGAATCCGTCCCTTTCGTGGGATGAGAAGTGACAGAACTTATGATTAGAAGTGAACATTTGTAAGTGTTGTGATTCAAAGAGAACACTAAGNAAGTTATTTATTTATCTTAAAATGCATAATATTTAATGGAATAATTGTACTTATACTTTTACTTTTAAAGCTCTTGAAGGAGCTTTCGATTTCAACATAAATGTTGGCTCTTCCAACCAGAATAACGTTGCGCTTACAGTATGTCAGTGGTAGATTTCGAACTCAAGCACTCCCCCCCTCTCAAATGAGACAACAAAATTTCTTTTTTGTAAATGAATGAAATGGTTGGAACATAGACACATATTTCCATTGTGTACTAAAACAATATCCTGAAAGAATCTTAATTGCCTTGAATGTGCATCATTTTGCCCCAGATGTCTGAACCCTTTCCCCCGATATAAAATCTCGAATCCGTCCCTTTCGTGGGATGAGAAGTGACAGAACTTATGATTAGAAGTGAACATTTGTAAGTGTTGTGATTCAAAGAGAACACTAAGAGATGTTGCCGTAGAAGTGAGAGTACAACAGAAGGAGAACGCGGCGTGGCTGTGTCAAATCGCGTGTATTTGCAAAAGCGAGAAAAAGTCTCAAGTGGGAGTTCGCTCACTGGTAGAAAACGGCAATCTACAGGATCCAAAAATTTCGCAAATAAATACTCGCTTGTCCCGAAGTTATCTGTATTGTTTAATGAAACAGTAATACTAAGTCATACGTCATAAATATATTAAATATTAATAATAACAATCCCTCATTATTTACAATTCATACCACAAGTCTTATTGGTGTTATGGATCTCCATTATGAGCAACAGTTCGGGAAAATAATCCGGAACCCCCTTCCTTAGGGTATCGGACCCGTCTCCATTCGCACCTATTCAAAGTTAGCACTAAGTTAGAATCATTTCACAAATATACAAATAATAATAATAAATTTATTGTCAAAAAAAGGTACAAACTGCGTATGACCACGTGGAGGAAAATAAACTAATTTACTCTTCGGAAGCAAGCAAGGGACCATCCCATCAATTCCGATCAAGGGCCCTAAGGTAGATGCGGAATCAAAAATTTCAGCAAAAATTCCTAGATAGGATGAAAAGTTAGCTGCGAGTTATAATACTAATAGAATATCAATATATTTGTAAATTAACGCAAAAAATTTACATGTACAAATTATTGTCGAACTATAGATTATTCTGAGTATAGTGTTTAAAAAATCATAAGAATTGAAATAACACTAAATTCACGATTTATTGTTACAATAAAC